>CM055906.1:48641393-48723893 GCA_029582155.1 Panopea generosa | reverse complement strand
GCAAAAACGGTTATTAATGTTGTTATATAAATTGCTCCAACAATAACAAATCAAAATAAGCCATAAGATGATCTGATAATCTCCTACTGTTATTTACATATCACTAGTCAGATATTGTCTGTACATTCTAAAAGATAAAAGCCTATGATTTATATGACATTTACTTTATTTATCTCAATTAAATATAATCCAAATACGATCTTGTCATATTCTTTATTCCTAACATCTTCGCCAAATGGACAATTTTAATGATCAACCGGGATGATTAGAGCGATTACCAAAGCGTCCTGGGGATACAGCATACCGCCTGGTGATTGTTGCCCATAAATTCTTCATTAACGTACCAACAAAATATCCAATTAATTGTAATCAAGAACACTGTTGCCCGTGTTTCCAATATTATTATTGTTTTTGAATGGATGCAAATTAGATCCTCTGCGCTTATGGTTTCAGTTTTGTGAAACGATACAGAAATAAATTACTAGTAAACGTTGATGGATATAATAGTGTGTTAGTTCTATTTCGATTGATTGTTTCAAGTTCTGGTTACATTTTAGCAGTTTTTACTTTCATATTGTTTCTGTTCCCAATTAATGTGTCTCTGTTTCTGTGTTCTTCATCCATACTGTTTACGTTTACATGTTCGGTTGCGCAATTATTGTTTGAGATAATTCTTGTTTGCATTAAAAGCTTGTCTTTTTGCGAGTATTTGGAGATAGTTACCAGCTTTTAAGTTTAGCTACTTTTCACAAAGATTTCATTTTGTGAAATGTACAAATTATATTTTTTTATGTTTTAGTTATTATTTCAACAATTATTATTGCAATATTAAATAACATGTTAGCCGTACTTGTTGAAATGTAAACTTTAATTTTTAATTTTTATATCATATGTTACAGGGAAGCACATGAAATGTATATTAGTTTAATTTGTGCCTTAACAACAATCAAACCAAAATCAGATAATTGGAATGATAAATAATTAAACAGTTTCCTGTAATTATATCCTGAAAGAGGTGTATATATATAAAGATGGGTCTCGCAGTTCAGATATACACACTCTTCGGGATAAATATTATTGCAGGTTAGCAAAAAGTTTTATTTCAAATATTCTGTTTAAATTAAATACCTATAACCCAAACTTCTGGTTAAAATATTGAGTTAGAACTGTCTCGATTTAATGATTTTAACTTAAGAAATTATGTTTGAAAATATATTGTTCACCGAACAATTATGATCATCATGTTAATAAGAAATTAAGAATTACATTTAGTAACTACACTATAATTAATTTAAGTCGCTATACCCCATTCCTTTCACAATCTCTCACATAAGCGAGTAATTCCCCAGCTATTAAAATCATGTAGTAATGTTTATTGATAATTGATTCTGTTTTACAATATATGTTATTATGTATTTGAATTCTGTTTAACAACATCTATTTGATTTCTGTTAAAAAACATACTGATATTTCATTTTATATGTATTTGATTCCTGTATATTGATGTACATAATATATAAAGTTCAAATATACACACTCTTCCGGATGTATATAATTGCAGTTATCATTTGCTCCCTAATAACAACGATAACGACAACAACAACAACAACAACAACAACAACAACAACAACAAATCCAGATCATAATAACACAAGTTCAGAACGAGGTAAAAACGGACCAGTCTGAAATACTAAAGGACGCTAATTCAGACACAATATTAGTATCATATACAAACTATGTACATAGATATATCAGTCTTCTTTAGTGCACTAGCAAACTTTACAGTTAATTTATAAACAAATGTGTATTCTCCTTATTTGAAAACAACAATATACTCGCGTATGAAAAAAACGGAGGATCACATAAAATTACTCTGAACAGCATTCTCTGTAAAAACAGCGTTAGTATATTTGAAGTAAAGAAAACCTCTATCAATATAAACATGCTACTATATAAATTGGTTTTATATAAAATTGAACGAAAGCTGTATACTTCCATAAGTGTGCATGCTCAAATACAATATTATGTGCCCGTCTAAATAATGATACCACGTTGTGTTTCGTTTGCACAACCGGTGTAAAACAGGGAGACAACTTAATCATTTACAGTTTCATCTATAATTATTAATGACCTTGTTGACAAAATAAATAGACCTGAACTTGTCATTCTTAACGACGATAGACTCTCTGTTTTACTATACGCTGATCACATTGTGCTAATGGCTGGCTCTGATGGCGATCTACAGAGGAGCCTAAATGTATTACATAGCTGGTGTAAGAGGTAGCGAGTACTAATTAAATACTGATAAATCGAAGGGCGTTCACTTTAAACAACTATGTAAAGACAGAAGTGACCTCTAGAAACAGTTGAGCAATACAAAAATCTTGGGGTAAAAGTTGATGAAGCCAGTAGAGCTTCTGGAAATATTATACCTGAAATACACACATTTAAAGAATTTGGATTTATTCTATTCATTTATCCATATTCATATATGAAATGGCATATTAATAATAATAATGAATTCTAACTGTGTAAAACGAACTTATATACAATACATTTTTTTTTAATTTGATATCACTATAACTGTTTATATCGTGTTTTATATATAATACTTTGTAGTGTCTTTATTGACTTATATTTATTATCTAACTGCTTTCTATTTATTTAGCAATGTTCATGCAACTTTAATAAAAATAATTACTTTCTTTCTTACTTACTTACTCACTCCCTCACTCACTCACTCACTCACTCACGACATTTCGTCTGGTTGACATGTGCCTCTTAACGCGATTTGAATGGTACAGTTATTAGTTACATGCAGTGATTGGTGTACTCGAGTCCTGGTTATATCTTCCAGGATCCCAGGAAGAGTGGTTAAGTTAACTGATCGTCAGATAGCCGTCGATGGCATAAAATGATGCTAAATATTCAAACACACAAACAAATCGCCTTGTACGGCTATGATCTTTCTCCACGTATTCAGAAGTTTGACTGTAGTTTCATGTTCCTCCAATATTCCCTGATATGTGTGTACATCTTAGATCATCTTTTATTGTCTAATAAAATGTCTTATCGACATATTCGAACCAAATAAAATGAAACTTGAAATGGTGAAACGCTTTCATCAACTTTACTTCTGCTTTCAAATGAGGGTTAATTTTGTGTCAGAACTGAAGTCCCAATCAGCAGAAGATGTCAGAGTTATTGATTCAGATGTGTTCATCTTCGTACACTCGTTTAAAATATTAAGTTCCTGCGAATAATCACATACTACACTATAGCAAACATCTGATCTGAGCAGAGAACAAGGCAACTTGGCGATATCGAAACACGTATAGTTACTTTATTATGACACAAAGTTGGCTGCGTTGATACCTGGAGATTAGGAGGTTTGTTCATGTTGTCATCAGCCGTTGTGTCATCATGTATACTATCATTTTTTGTTTATTAATGAATAATTTTAAAATCTTGTTTTGCTTGTGTTTCGGGTAAAATTGACGTTCGATTACAAATAAATCGGAAAAAAACCGTGCTGATTTTATTAAATTTTGTATTATTATTCCTTCAGTACTAAATGTTAATTGAACGAAAGCACTGCAAAAACGTTAACATGATGGTATGAATTGATCATTAACCCGGACAACTTCACTTTATAACGAAACATGGTTGTAAAGTTGTTTGTTGTATAAAAATATAAAGAAAACAGAACATAATTTATTGACTTAAACTGTATGCAATTCTTCACCTGATACAATACAATTTACATATACATCTGTGCAAATACATGTGATAGGCGTTTTAATCAATGTAATCTTTACACTATGTTTTATGTTATATTACGGGTGGACTTGCTATTTAAAAGTCATATAAGAATCTAAGCCATACAAACCTATTTAAATATTCACTCACTCTTAAATCGCCGATTAAGCAAATTGCGGTATTGCATTTTTAATTAGATGCCTCAGCGATGAATTTACAAACAATTAACATATTCTTCTTTTATGTTTTCAATAACTTTAAAAATGTAAACATACTGCTTCTGTTTGAATACTATGTTTTGATATGTTTAACTTTAAATGCAATGACAAAATGGAATTCGTCTTCCACAACATTTTAATCACAATATATACATAGTCTATCTTTTTTTTTTGTATTTTCCGTCTAGTATAATTATCTTCCTTTAACTTTTTTTTCAAA
Source organism: Panopea generosa (assembly GCA_029582155.1). Classification (NCBI taxonomy): domain Eukaryota; kingdom Metazoa; phylum Mollusca; class Bivalvia; order Adapedonta; family Hiatellidae; genus Panopea; species Panopea generosa. Next base: position 48,719,696 of record CM055906.1, on the reverse strand, counting down.
TTATGACCCGAAACACGAATCCTTAATTTTTATTATTATATATATATAAAAGATGTTCCAAATCGATAATCGCAACATTGAATGTATTTAAAGTACGAGAATGGAACTTAAATATTAGTACTTGTGATATTACTTTTCAACACATCATGTTCTCATTTCTTTTGAAAATAGTCCTCATTTGGTCAAAACTATATATTTAAATATTTAAATAAGTTAAAAGGACTAAATCTTTACATTAAGTGCGATTTAACGTCTTTTCATATGTGCAAACAAACGACAATACAAATAATGTTGTAGTTATCACAGGAAAACAGTACCACTTAACCAACTTGGTTCCTATTTTACAATCTCTTCAGTTTTATTTAAAGAATGAACTTTTAATTGATTTGCTACTTCAATTTTCTTAATATCAAAGCAGTCAAATGTTTCTAGAACTAGTCAAAAATAGTCAGATCACTTGGATGTTCTTCTTTTATTAAAGCTTTCAAGTGTTGAAGTTTCTCTATATACCTAAATATGTTTGCTAATGTAACAGACCGGCTAAGTGTTCAAACCGATTTAGGTCGCTTATTCTAGAAATTTGAGATTTCGTGGAATGCCCACCGTGGTATAATTTTTCGTGTTTTTGTTTTTGCGCTCATTTAACACAACTATTCGATTACTTCTGATTCCTTCTTCTAATATGATGAAAACAAATCTGCTGGTCTTGATCTAACTACCGATTAGTATCCACATAAGGCTTGCTGAAGAAATCAAGTATACACAATCACTCACAATTACCGTAAAAGCAGTCTAAATCATGTGAATGACGCGGCATCAAGGAGCATGATTTAGAAATTCCAATTCGATACCGCAAATTGTTTTTCACAGGCTTTCATCACGGCACGAGAAACGAAATTCATCTAAAACGCTTCTTCGAGGTTTAAATCAATGTTAAATGCACATCTTAAACGCTAAAGATGCGTTTATGAAATTACGAAGCCATTGAGAGATTTGTAATAAAGTTAATCTCCCATTCAACTATGAAAATAATTGTAGGGCAATAAAACTGTTCACACTGTTCACTAGACGAATTCAAATCAGTCATTTAGACGTCAAGCTAACTTAGACGGTGTCATTGCATTTACATACAATTTATCTCTCTCCCCAAGTGAAAGAACTGTGTGGGGGATTTTTCTCTCTAGTATATAAGTTTAGGCCATCGCCTTGTGTAACCGGAGAGGGAAATATCCATGTTCCAACTGGGATCTAACCCGAATTATTTCTTTTGCATTCACAATTATATGATAGGTATTACCACATCTTATAATACACGTACCACAAGATGAACATTACGATACTTACTGCTACCAGATACGTTATACGATACTAAATAAAGAAAGAACCAAAAGTGTCGCTTTGAAAGAATGCCAGTTCAGTCCAAAATCTTTTATTCATAATCAAATAACCCTATCGATGCAGTACCCATAAACAATTTGTAAAACAATTTATTGTTGCAATCAAATGGTCGTCAAGACGTTATTATTAAACTATGAGAACAGTTTATGGTATCACTTTCATCCAATCTTTTACCGGGACACAGTTTTCAATGATACGGAAAATATAAAGATTTTATTTCAATTTATCATATCATATTGCTACAATAAAAGCATAATTTTATCTCCTGAAAAGTGTATTGATTTCACAAGATAAACATAATCTTAAAGACAGCTGGGAGACATTTTAGGCGATATTTGGTTATTTGACCACTCTTATTCTGAAACGTATTCCAAGGGGGACAATTTGTGTCTCTTTTCATCAAACTCAAGGTCTGCGGAGAAGCATATCTTTCTACAATATAAACAGAAATGAAAGATTGATGTTCCAAGGAGAAAGCCACCTGCCTGGGAAGAATCAAGCCTATCCAAACCTATGTCAACCGTTAGTCACTCTAACCAATTTAAGAAAACAATAAGTCGCTCTGAAAATGAAGTAAATTATATTGGTGTTTGGGCTGCTGTCAAAAGAGGAAAAGCGCGCAATTAAAGAATGGCAGACGGTAGTGGCAAAATATTAAAGATGCATTAGCATTGTCAATCAATTCCATTAAACAACTAATGTTTATGGACGGAGCACAGGAGCAATGCATAACCGTGTACGTGTCACCCTGCACATGGAGGTTCAGGGAGACCAGATTATGGAGATAAACTAATTCCTGTTTTCAGCGTTGATTCGAGATTTTATTTAGAGATGAAGTACTCAACTCAACTCAATTTTATTAGACAATTGGTTACATAACTGTCGTTATCAATAATGTAAAGGAAACATCAGTCAGAATTTAAGCCTCTTTTTTGTATAAGCATGTTAAATTTTGGTATGTTCTGAGAAAACCTTAGTACTATAGCAGAATGTTTTCTTCCTAAATATGTAAGCAAAAATAAATGCCTGATTTTGTGTCGTGTTACTACATATTATGTGTCAGTTTTACAATTATATCAATACAATTCATATTGTACAGGGATTATCCATATTGTTTTTAATGAATCGTAATGGACTTTATTTGATGCAAGTTCATGAGATATAAACATACATGCACCACAATACACTTCGGTAGCTCAAGTTAGAGTAAAATCTCACGCATGTTTAACACATGAAGTCCCTTCGTTATTAGCCGGGATTTATGCCAAACGTACAGCCTTGCTTGTGTCGTCGTGATCCAACTTTACAGTGTTGATCACCACCACCAAATGATCGTACCCGAAAAGGACTACTTTTCATTCATGTATAAGATATAAGCAAGCAGACACAAGTCAAGCAATACACTATATTTAGGACATTATATTATGTCATTCTTTTAAAACAATGTTGCATAAAACAAACTAGACGCTACAATAAAACCAATCCAATCAGGACGGCGTATAAATATGTATTAAACCTCGGCTACAAGTACTTTACTTTCAAATATGTTGGTTTTCACATTATTAATGCACCTAGTCTAAACAAACATGTCCTATTTATCAGTTAGCTATCACATTCTACCGGCAAATCAATAATTGTATATGTATGTTTACATGTACGACGGAACATAAAAAGTCATGCCTACTTTGTTTTTCCGCATCCTGTACAGTGAACCTAAATTGTTGCAGCAGAAACGGAAATCTCATTCATATACCATAATATGCCGGTGCCTATGTTTTATCGTAAAATGTATCCAAAGCTTCAATGACCGTTCATGTGTAAATGTTCACGGGATATGGACTACAAAAATTAGGTTCATAGTAATAGTTAATCACGAATATAAATATTTAGATTCGTAACTGTAATTTTAAGCATCATATAAACGGAATGAATATTGTTCCCTTGCCACTATAACTGTATTGTATAATAACTAGAATAATGTGTCTATATTTGACTTTTCTACAAGTGTCTTATCTTTGTGGCTGCCATCCTATATGTCAGTCCATTCCTTTTCTTAGTCCTTTTTGCACTTATTTTATATTGCCATTCCTTATTTTGCATTTTCGTTATTAGTGCACTTCCATTATAAATATAGTTCTCCGTTGCCGTCTTAAATTCACTAACATTTAACCGCTGAAGTTGTAAGTTCGAATTCCATGCTCTGTTTAAAAGCTTTGTGTGGGGAAGTTTGCCTGATACATACGGAAAGGATAATTATAAACAAAGGACGAATATTAAAAAGGGCAACTACAAGGGTTGTTATGAAGAAATAGTAATAATAAAGGAAAAGCAACTAAAGAGGAAGAGGAAATTAAATGAAATGCAAGTTTATAGAAATATCAATTATACAGGTAGAGCATTATAAAAGGAAGGTAACAATTGAGAAAGATCAATAATAGCAAGGATAATTATAAACTAAAGGTGAATATGACACGTTTTAGTTCCTTATACCGTAGACAACCATACTTCATATTACAAACACAATTTGGTTTCTTATATTGTATATAGATATAAGTCATATTACTTACACTTTTTAGTCTCTTTATTGTTTATAAATATAAGTCATATTACTTACACGTTTAGTTTCTTATATTGTATATAAATATAAGTCATATTACTTACATGTTATAGTTTCTTATATTTTAGATAAAAATAGATCAAGTTACCGCCACAATTCAGTTTCTGATACATGTATCTAGTGAAAACGTAAACAAATTATTACCATCAAATTACTCACATCTTTAATTGTATATACACGTAAATAATATATTTCCCATATATTAGTTAATTGCATCTTATAAGGCAGATTTGTTTCTTATATTTGATATAAACATACGTTAATTGTTTTTCATTTTGACTTCCTTTTATATTTTACAGTGTTTTTCTTTTCTTATATTTCATATAAAAATAAGGTAGATCATTATTCTGATGTTTCATTTAATTTTTCATATTTTATATAGTCTAAGATATAAGTTATAAAACGCATTGTTCCAGTGTTTTCACTTCATTATATTTTATATAAATATAAGACAAACTAATCCATTGTTTTCTATTTTTTACATTTTTATATAGATATTGAGACATAGTGTTCAAGTGCTTTTACTTTGTAATATTAGAACTTTAAGGCAAACTGCATCTGTATGATTGCTACCTATTATGCTAAGTTCGTTTTCACTTACTATATCATCTTTTTATCTATTTTTGTATTCAACCTTTCATGTTTTAATCGCCAGTTGTTTGATGTGTGCGGGTTATACTAAAAGCGAAGCAGACTGGATAAAATACGAAGCCTCAAACAATTGATTCCGCCTGCTTCATGGCTTTAAGACAGTATTTCATATATGTTATTACTGTCGCTCACGGCAATATTTACGAGACATAAACGTGTCTCTAAAATAGTTAATAGCTCTTTGATTTTGGAGTATGGCAATTGCATGCATTTATCACGTACTTTCGCTTGTATGGAAACATGACATTTTGGAGTTTAGTGAGCCGGGGAACAGCGTCAAAACTGTCAAATCAAATAGCAAAGAGCCATGCATTTGTATGCCTTATATTGGTTTAACATAAAATATTGCCTATATTATTCATTGACGAGCAAACACATGGAAAATATCAACCTTGTATGAGAGTCCATTTATAACTTGTCAATATTTGTTAAATATTTGATATATATACATATCACGGAACAAGACCGTTGCATGTTTTAAAACATATTGGATTTTAGGTTTTATATTTTAGGACTTTCTTTCGTGACATTACAAAGTTCATAACCGTAAGTCATTAGCTGATCGTAAGATAAGACATGGATGCGTACGGTGCGATTTATGAAACAAGGGAGTGATATGACCGAAGTACAGAAAAAAACATATAAGCTAAAACCAGGTATATTGAATTGAAACAAGAAAATACCTGAGTCTGTAACTAAATAAGATAAGGAACAATTTATCAGATATCGTTAAAATTGTGTAACTCCTTTCTACAGTAGTTAAATCAAAGTTACCAAAGAGAAAGGCGTTTTTGTTCCAATGGCTCAAAACTGATTGAGCTTTTCAAAGTCTTAAACAATATCAACTATTAAATTTGGAATAAACTTGAATTATAAACAGAGAGGCCCTTTGCACTGATATAATTAGAATTAGTTATCGCATGAACGAAAACACTGACTTATGTATAATTAATGCAAGTGCAAACGTTTTTTTAATATGAGTATTAGTTTATTAGGTGTACGAAAGATATTTTAAATAATGTGAAAACAATGAAATTGTCTCAAACGTGACATTTAGCGTTTGAGAATAACACTGCTTCCAGCGTTCAAAACTAAATGTTATATTCATATCAATACATAATGATTTGGTTTGACTTTATTCATATTTCGGTATATATCATTACATGCTTTTTATTGTATTCATATAACGTGTGCACTTAGCCGACTGTGTTGAGCGTTTCATGTAACAAGATTCACATGTCCATGTTATCCTTAGGACTGTATGGAAGAAGAAACGTGCACGGCAGAACCCTGCTATAATAATCGGATTTGCTGCGTGTTGTTTTTTTTTTTGCATGCAATTACAATACAACGAAGAGACATTTAGATGCATAATTACGTATCCGTTTCTAAATAGTTTTGAATTATTCATACAGATTCATAGAAAATATGCGCGGTAAAACACTGTTATTCCCTGTCACGGAATCGCATTAACATGCTAATATTATACTACCTTGTGGCCAAAACAGTTTGCAGCAATAATGGCGCAAGGCAGGCACTATCACAACTGGTTAACAAATAATTTAAAATATAATATCTAACATTGGTTGCACCAATATGGACCGGTCCAAAATGATATCTCCAAGCAGAAACGTAGCTTGGTCTAATATATGTGTTTGAGAACATTAATCTGCGGTCTTTATTAACATATGACATAATGTCATATACGGTTATTTCTATATAAAAAAGCATGCCTACACAAAAATTAACTGTAAATAACTAGAAAGCAGACACTTATTCAAGAAAAATATATTACGCAATATGCATATTCCTATCTGTGAGAGTTCCAGTAGAAACTCATCAACTGAACTGATGCATCATTATGTGTGCGAAGCAGCATACTCAGGGAGTCCAAGGGTAGTATTTACCAACCATTCTTAAGAATATGCTTAGACTTTAACTCAAGAATGAATTTTGAAAGGTACACTTAGATATTATTTTCAAACGCTTATTTAAGAAAAGTGTATTTCTAATTATGCACATCCCTTTTTTTATAGCTCCTGAAAAACTCATCAACAAGGCCCAACGGTTATATAACTGTTCAACTCAAAATTTGTAATTAAACACCACCATTCCAATGGTTTTATATATAAGCACAAAATAAAGCACAAGCACTTGCTTGACTCGACCTCGAATTTGAAAGTAATAAAGCAGATTTGATGTAGACATTCATTTTGTTTGAATGAGTCCATTCATGTTTTAGTTGAGCATGAAATCTTGAGTCGACCACTTATCAACGTGTCATAACCTTGGGCTCTGAACTGTTTCAACATTAGGTTTGCAAAGTTGCATACACAGGTCGCCCATGATTAAGACAATAAACGTCAATATTTGACATCAGTATACGCTGATAAAATGTTATTTTGCAAAACAAAAACTGAACTAGACAAATAGTGGTGTTGTTTTTGTTTCATATTAAGTATACGGCCGTTTATCTGTTTTATGTTTTGTAAAATGATGCTTCACATACAAATAAAACTGACGACTGAAATATGACATCACAATGCCTCCGAATGTATAATGTGTTCCAATTTGAAAATACCTTAAAGTATATAAGAATTAACTACCTAAACCCTGTATACGAAACTTGGATTGAAGCATACTTAGAGCATAGTAGTAAATAAAATGTTTGATAGAGACACGGTTATAAAAATAGTTTATTTTACACGTCATAGTGCGTAATATAAGATCGTTAATCGATAAATTGCGATACCAATAAGTTTATTGGTGGCAAATGGAACAACTCTAGTATGTGACGGACGATATTATGAGAGTTAAGATATAGATACAGACTATAAACAATATCTGATGAATTGTTTAATTGTAAACACAGAAGGCAACAGGAAAATGAAAACAATCTTAGATATATCGAGTCCGTTTAGGAAGGACAATGAAGTAATAAACAACACTGTGTCAAAGGATGAGACGGTTGCTAGTTCACAGAGTAATTAAATCATGTCAACATACAGTATGAAGGTTAGATCACAATATCGTATTGCTAGTTTTACATACTTGTTCCTTAAATTAAAACAGAAAACTATCTAAAAATAGATAAAAATCATATGGTAACGATAATGAACCTATATAAGGAACAATAATAAAATGTATCAATATATGCAAACATTCCAAATAACGTTTCAAAGCGGAGAACTCGTTGAACTCAGTGTACTTACGCTCCTTAAAATGCAAACATCTGGGTTAATACAGCAACTTCCTGGACACACGCTTACAAATGGGTTCCGCAGGAAACATTACATACGGGTGGATAAGCGTGCAACTTGCACTTAATTAGGTTAAGAGGTTTGATGTCACTTCCTATGTTTAATATTTGACTCATCCATTAAAGAAGTATTTACCTGTGTATTTACTAGTCGCTTACTGTTTTCACAACTACATTTTCTGAAGTCAAAGGTAGGGACATACATATTCATTAAGAAACGCAGTCAGCACAACAGCACAAACACAAACACAATTAATCATTGTCTATTCAAAATAAAGACTCTGCAATTGATTGAAGAAACAAAAATAAAATAAACCACAAAAGATCCGCTACTGGAGAATTCAGACCTGGTTTACGCATTATTTACGGATTGTGTATTGACCTTATTGCAATTATAATTTCAGAACGAAACGATCATTATGAAAGTGTATGTTCTCTTATCTAATGTTTTAATTTTCGAATTTTCAGGAACCCATACATGCAGTAAATAGTTTCATTTTAAATATACGTTCTATAAATCGAACAGGAGACATAACAATGCTTATATAGAACAGTTATAATGTAAATAAGAACAATACAAACATGCAGAAGACTTGAAAACAAGAAACACCACATTAGAACGATCAATAACAAAATCGTCACTGGGAGCTTTAAACTGGTTCTCACCACACAGTTGAAATCTGATGTATGGTCTATATAAAATAATTTCTAGGATGTCCACGGTTAATATGAAAATTCCACACATGGAAGTTTTTAAGGTATTAATTTTATTCACAAGATGAATATAATTGGCGGATTGACCACCTTATATCTTTAAAGACAGTGCAAGGACACTCCAGAAGTCATGGAATGCTCTAAAGTATACCCATCTGTTAACACCAGTGATGTCTTATTGTAGTATGCTGTGTAAGATTTTGCTCTACTCATCTGCAGCAATAAATCATAGTCCCTGTGAACCAGTTCAGATATATCTTGAACCGAACTCCTTTTTTGCACAATAATCACGACAAGGGGGCGCGACGGTGAAGTAAGACGTTACGGGAGCAATCAGCCATACTCCGCATTGTTAAACGAGGAGGTGAAACGAACATCGATTACAATCTTGTTAAACCGTTTATAAGCAGAGTGTGTCGATATAAGACCGTAATCAAAGATAAGATTTTATTGAATATAAAGTGAACATAATCTGCTATTTTAAAAGTTTAGCTTTGTTTGTTGTTATTGTTGTCCAATTAACCGGTAGTTTATTATTTAAATACCACCAAGTTTATTCATCATTTAACTATTTGATTTATAGACCTTACTGAAATAGCTAATGAACCTCTTTCCCAAGAACATTTTGAATTTTCAATTTAATTTTCATAAATCCTGATAGCAATTAAGTTACTTGGCTATTTAATTGAATATATACAAGCAATACCTTATAAAGATTTGAGCACCTGTCCTAAAGGTATGATACTTTACTAAACCTGCGCATTCACTTTTAAACAATATTTTGCTTCAAATGAAAAATAGTTAGTGTAAAATAGTACAAAACCTAATAAGCGTTGTTTTTATTTAAACATTGGTTACCTAATGCTACTGGGTTTCATTTCTGCAATATAGCAATGACAGAAATATCTGTTAAACTACTTATTTAAATGATATACTAATTCATCTTTAAATTATAAGTTTAATCGTTTCTTTTGTGAAAACCGTTTACTTTTAAAAGGATGTGTGTCCAATAAACAAATAGGCACGTGCCAATATTTCATTACCGTCTGTTCCATCACTGCTATAACTGCTAGACTTATTGTCGCTGATCAGGCTTAAAACCATTCAATGGTAAAACTTTCTATATGGAATAAACTCAATTGAGTAACAAAAGAGAATGGCCACGAATAAATCCTCTTTTATGTGGCACCCTGTTAATACATTGATTTTTGGAAGATTGTAGTTTATTATTCCATTATCATTATGGCTTCTTATGTTCATTAATCGTATATTTCATTAACATAAGGGTTATTTATATATAACCTTTACAGAATAATGGAGCTTACCATTGCATTACCACCATGATTACTAATGTAATTATTTACCTTATTATTTCATTATGGCCATTTCAGTAACCTAGTATAGGTGTAAGCCCACCATTGATTTTTGGTTCTTTATTCTATAGTAAATAATAAAAGTTTGCCATTCATAGAGAGACCCAAATGAAAAAAGTGAAACCTACATTTTACTGTTTGTCATCCTCTGCACTACCAAAATATGATGAGAAAAGTAAGGGTCATGTGTCAATTCAGAGACATTTTTTCTGTTCAGTGTGTACACTGTTGACAAAGTGAAAGTAGACTTCCAAAATCATGTTTTATATCCCAATTTCCAAGCACCATTTTTTCCCCTAAATTCACAATTCAAACATGACAATGCTTTCAAAATGTTCAAAATAAGATAAGGAAAATGATTTTTTAAAGAAGAAGAAACAAAGATTATTTATAACAGCTATCATGCGACTACCCCATGGACGTTTTTCCTGTTTCCAATGGTGGTACTATGCCTATACAATATATTGCAGTTCATAATTTCATTATTATGATTATGTTTAAGCTTGTGTTCAATAACCCATATATTGGAGTTTCTTATTTCATTATCATTATGGTTAAGTTTGTGCTTATTAACCCACACAAAAATGGAGTATATTATTTCATAACCATTATTGTTTAAGTTTGTGTCAATAACCCACACAAATATTTACGTTATTATTTCATAACCATTATGGTTAAGTTTAAGTTTGTGTTTAAAATCTCAGACAAATATGGAGTTTATTATTTCATAGCCATTATGGTTAAGTTTGTGTTCAATAACCCACACAAATATGGAGTTTATCATTTCATAACCATTATGGTTAAATTTGTGTTCAATTACCCGCACAAATATATTGGAGTTTATTATTTTATAACAATTTTGGTTAATTTTGTGTTCAATAACCCACATAAATATGGAGTTAATTATTTCATAACCATTAAGGTTAAGTTCGTGTTCAATAACCCACACAAATATTTACGTTATTATTTCATAGTCACAATGATTAAGTTTGTGTTCAGTAACCCACATAAAATATTGGTGTTTATTATTCCATTATCATTATGTTGACGTTTGTGTTCAGTTACCCACATAAAATATTTGAGTTTATTATTCGATTATCATTATGATGACGTTTGTGTTAAATAACCCACATAAAATAGTGTTGTTTATTATTTCATTATTATAATGATTATGTTTGTGTTCAAAAACCCAAAATAAAATATTGGAGTTTATCATTTCATTATCAATATGATAATGTTTGTGTTCAATAACTTACACACATTGTTGGAGTTTATTATTCAATTATCATTGTATTTACGTTCAATAACCCACATACACAATTGGAGTTTGTTATTCCATTATTATTTAGTTTAAACTTATTTATTTTACTTCGATTGTGAAACAAGTTCTTACAGCTTAGACAAATCACGCTCGAAGTCTTCCTGGGTAGAACCAGTACAAAGCATATGCGGAAAGAGTGTCTTGCCCAAGGACACCACACATAGCCTTGGCGGAGGATCGAACCCACGACACTCAGATCATCGGTTCGGTGCTCTACCACTAGACCACGCGCTCCGTTTTTGTTATTTGTTTACGTTTGTGTTCAATAACCCAAACACATTATTGGAGTTTATAATTTCATTCTTATTATGATAATGTTTGTGTTCAATAACCCAAACACATTATTAGAGTTTATTATTTCATTGTCATTATGATTACGTTTGTGTTCAATAACCCAAACACATTATTAGAGTTTATTATTTCATTGTCATTATGATTACGTTTGTGTTCAATAACCAAAACACATTGTTAGAGTTTATTATTTCATTATCATTATGATATCGTTTGTGTTCTATATCCACACACATTATTGGAGTTTATAATTTCATTTTCATTATGATAACGTTTCTGTTCAATACCCACAAACATTATTGGAGTTTATAATCTCATTATCATTATGATAACGTTTGTGTTCAACACCTTCACATATTATTTGAGATTATAATTTCATTATCATTATGATGACGTTTGTATTCAATACCCACACACATTATTGGCGTTCATTATTTCATTATCATCATGATTACGTTTGTGTTCAATACCCATACACATTATTGGAGTTTATAATTTCATTTTCATTATGATAACGTTGGTGTTCAATACCCACAAACATTATTGAAGTTTATAATTTCATTATCATTATGATAACGTTTGTGTTCAACACCCACACATATACTTGGAGTTTATAATTTCATTATCATTATGATAACTTTTGTGTTCAATAACCCACACACATTATTGGAGTTTATTATTTCATTAACATTATGATTACGTTTGTGTTCAATACCCACACACATTATTGGAGTTAATAATTCCATTATCATTATGATTACGTTTGTGTTCAATAACCGCACACATTATTGGAGTTTATTATTTCATTAACATAATGATTACGTTTGTGTTCAATAACAACACACATTATTGGAGTTTATAATTTCATTATCATTATGATAACGTTTGTGTTCAACATCCACACATATACTTGGAGTTTATGATTTCATTATCATCATGATTACGTTTGTGTTAATAACCCACACACATTGTTGGAGTTAATTATTCCATTATCATTATGATTACGTTTGTGTTCAATACCCACACACATTATTTGAGTTTATTATTCCATAATTATTATGATAACGTTCATGGTCAATAACCCACACATATTTTTGGAGTTTATTATTTCATTATCATTATGATGCCGTTTGTGTTTAATTACCCACACACATTATCGGAGTTTATTAATTCATTATCATTGTGGTGCCGTTTATGTTCAATAACCCACACACATAATTGGGGTTTATTATTTCATTATCATTATGATAACGTTTGTGTTCAATACCCACACACATTATTTGAGTTTATTATTTCATTATCAATATGATGACGTTTGCGTTCAATTCCCACATACATTATTGGATTTTGTTACTTCATTATCATTGTGGTGACGTTTGTGTTCAATACCCACACACATTATTGAAGTTTATTATTCAATTATCATTATGATTACGTTTGTGTTCAATACCCACACACATTGTTTGAGTTTAATATTTTATTATCATTATGATGACGTGTATGTTCAATAACTTACACACATTATTGGAGTTTATAATTTCATTATCATTATGATTACGTTTGAGTTCAATAACCCACACACATTATTGAAGTTTATTATTCAATTATCATTATGATTACGTTTGTGTTTAATACCCGCACACATTATTGGAGTTTATTATTCCATAATCATTATGATGACGTTTATGTTCAATATCCCACACACATTATTGGAGTTTATTATTTCATTATCACTATGATGACGTTTGTGTTCAATAACCCACACACATTGTTGGAGTTTATTATTTCATTATCATTATAATGACGTTTGTGTTCAATAACCCACACACATTATTGAAGTTTATTATTCCGTTATCATTATGATGACGTTTTTGTTCAATAACCCACACACATTATTGAATTTAATTATTCCATTATCATTATGATAACTTTTGTGTTCAATAACTTACACACAATATTGAAGTTTATTAATTAATTATCATTATGATGACGTTTGTGTTCAATAACTTACACACATTATTGGAGTTTATTATTTCATTATCATTATGATTACGTTTGTTAAGTTTGATAATGTCGCTCTGAAATTCATTCATCGTATTTTTATAACAATTGCAAAAATTTGCCTGGAATTTGGCAATGTCCTTAAATAAGTATCGGTGCCTTCAACTATAAATGCACATTTGAACGAGGCTTATGATATATTTTCAAAATTGTTGCCGTACTTATTTTGTAAATAGTCATCGAGACTATATGCACAATTCAGACCTTTACAAAGGTTAACAAATTCCACAGAGAATTACAGCGAATACAATAGTTGAACTTGTAAATGTCGATTATATGCATGTCCTATGTTTCAAGGCAGTAGGAATACGAGACTAATAATGCCATAGATACAGTTATTTGTTTTGGCCGTCCTTCTCTATAATCAAACATTTATTGGAGGTGTTGTGATTCATGTTTGCCTCATAATACTCTGTGTGTAGAATAGGTTGAACAGACTCAATAAACCCGAGTTTGATGGGTTTTTTTCGCTATATACGAATGGATCCAACAATGGTTATTCCGTATATTTGATACCTGTATACCTGTACAATTATGTTGACGGAATGGTGTGTTGTATAATTATATTAAAGGATAAATTATTTGTTAACCGGTAATCTTAATAACTATGAATAATAAGTATATTTATGTATCTTTCAATTAGTGTTGAAAGATCACTGGTAAGCATTGAAAATAAATGACATCTGATAATAGGGTCACTTAGAAGTGCATGCTACATGTAAGGAAAGGTAATGGCAGACTCGATGCATGCTACATGTAAGGAAAGGTAATGGCAGATTCGGTGCATGCTACATGTAAGGAAAGGTAATGGCAGGCTCGTTGCATGCTACATGTAAGGAATGGTAATGGCAGACTCGGTGCATGCTACATGTAAGGAATGGTAATGGCAGACTCGGTGCATGCTACATGTAAGGAAATGTTGTGGCAGACTCGTTGCATGCTACATGTAAGGAAAGGTAATGGCAGACTCGGTGCATGCTAAATGTAAGGAAAGGTAATGTAAGGAAAGATAAAATGGCAGACTCGGTTGTATTGAGACTTTTCACGAGGGTTATGCAATATGCGACACTCTGCACGTCAAACATAACGAAAGTAATGCGTTACTGTATTCAAAGGAATCGTAAATATTAAAAACAGCAAGTCAAAGTACATGAAAACTTTTTACGTCACTCAGAAAGTACATCTGCTGTTGTGCTAGTCTATAGTAACTGTATTCGACCGTCACTCAGAAAGTACGTCTGTTGACGTGCTTGCCTATAGTTACTGTATTCGATCGTCACTCAGAAAGTACGTCTGCTGACGTGCTAGTCTATAGTAACTGTATTCGATCGTCACTCAGAAAGTACGTCTGCTGTTGTGCTAGTCTATAGTTACTGTATTCGACCGTCACTCAGAAAGTGCGTCTGCTGACATGCTAGTCTATAGTTACTGTATTCGACCGTCACACAGAAAGTACGTCTGCTGACATGCTAGTCTATAGTTCTGTATTCCACCGTCACTCAGAAAGTACGTCTGCTGACGTGCTTGTCTATAGTTACTGTATTCGACCGACACTCAGAAAGTACGTCTGCTGACATGCTTGTCTGTAGTTACTGTATTACACCGTCACTCAGAAAGTACGTCTGCTGACGTGCTTGTCTATAGTTACTGTATTCCACCGTCACTCAGAAAGTACATCTGCTGACGTGCTTGTCTATAGTTACTGTATTCGACCGTCACTCAGAAAGTACGTCTGCTGACGTGCTTGTCTGTAGTTACTGTATTCGACCGTCACTCAGAAAGTACGTCTGCTGTTGTGCTAGTCTATAGTTACTGTATAAGGTTACAGGATCTCTTGGAAACAGAGAACGTATCAAGGAAAATATGTTAGTACGAAGACTCGGTTTTACCTTGTCTTTTTAATGTGGTCATAAAATAAAATTGGATTTTTTTATTGAACAACTTGTTTGTACTTAGACGTACGTTGTGTTTCTGAAACATATACCTAATATCAATTTCTTAAGATTTTATTATGACAGAAAAGTATTGTGATCGTTTGAACGCTGTTTCGGGTGGATAATTCTATGCAGGGTTACTTCACGTCGCCAACATGACATGATACCAATAGGGACCTGAGTTCGCTCTACTGAACACGGGGACAAATGTAAACATGTTTGCTTTTATTCTATGAATTGAAAACAATATCATAAATAAATAGATAATATCACCAAACGAAATAGGAATACTATTTGCAGAACATATTTTGTCGCTGTTGCGGTGGTGCAGTCGGTAGAGACTAGGGACGTCGTCATTAATATGCCAGGCGCTGACACCGCAAGGGACGTGGGTTTGAATCCCGAAGGTGAAAGAAAAAAATATGCGAAATTGTCCGTGGTCAGGTGATTAAGACTCTTCTCCACTGAGTAGGAAAACTACTCCACTAAAGTAGGAATAATACAAAACAGAATTGAAATAGGAATCATTCATTAAATTTGATTTGTTACAGTGTGATTAGGCCTTGAAAACTTAGTCGACAGCACTGCGTACTTATTAGCTTACAACTATCGTTGAAATAGCATTACGTTTATGTGGAAATAAATATAGCATATGTAATACACAATGTAGTGTGTAATGTGTTATACAGCAGACTACACGATACGCGAGTCCGTATGTCATCGTGACATGTCGACAAATAACAACGTGAAGTCATCTCTGCTTGCTCAAGCGTTTTATAAAAGATAACATTTTTTGTGCAACCAAAGTATTATCATGTCGTCCCAGGTAAGATTATCAGTAGAAATATTTCAATTCTGTGACGTTGTTTAAAACAAGTACAATGACAATAAAACAGAACTAATTTTATTACTCGTAAAATCGGACTTTACATGTAGTTTGAATCATGTTCAATATTTAAGAAGAAAAACATGTGTTTTTGACTGACTAAAAAGAAAATATAAAACATATATTATATTTCGCAAAGATTGAACAATACTTTCTGATAAACGGCTATTTTGGAAGCACGGGACGCAAATAAGAAAGAACATGTTTTTAACTTAATCCGGCGAACTGGATATTTCATTATACATATTGTATTGCACCATATGAGATTAAACATTGAATTGGAACGTATAGTTCGATCTAAACATCGAAATGTTTGTTGCTGATGAATGTGTTGTTATGTTGTTGACGGCGTTGGTGGGGTCGTTGTCGTGATTATAGTTGTTGTTGTTGTTAATTTTTTGTTGTTGATGATGTTGTTGTTGTTGTTGTTGTTGTTGTTGTTGTTGTTGTTGTTGTTGTTGTTGTTGTTGTTGTTGTTGTTGTTGTTGTTGTTGTTGTTGTTGTTGTTGTTGCTGTTGTTGTTATAAAAAAAGGAAATTCAGCGTGTAACGTTTCTATTAAACGTTTGCTTTTGGTTACTTCTAAGGTTATTATATCTAAACATATGTTGGAACATACAAACCTAGACTAACGATGATCACTATAAATGTGTTTTCTTTGAACATATGTGCCGGCCTTCCTTGTAAATAAATGGAGTAAGTGTTGCTGTCATAAATGACGTCACTAACAATATAAGTATTATTGTTCAATTCGATGTTCTTATTGAGATTGTTTTTTCACTCATTCACTAACTCACTCACTAACTCACTCAGTCTTTTACCCACTCATTTACTCAATCACTTACTCATATATTTACTTACTCAATCACTCGTTCATTCAATATTAACATTTACGTGGACATGTTATCATCATGATTATAACAACATATAATCTTTAAAGTACTGCATTGACTATTTTTAACAACCTTTACAGTGTTTGTGTACATTGGAGGCATCATCAAAAATCAGTCAAACACTATGACACTTATTGCGTCCAAAATAGAATAAATGTGTTCCAATGTCTGTCTGTCTGTCTGCCTGCCTGCCTGTCTATCTTTGTAACATACACTAGATCTCCCTTGGGTGAAATATATCTCTTCAATTAAAAGAAATATCTTATTTGAGAATAAATGGTAATTCGGCGTGTAATAGAATAAATGGTAATTCGGCTTGTAATATATATATATTACAAGACGAATAACCATTATATTACAAGCCGAATTATATAATTATATATATATATATCAGTCTTGGTTATTCACAAATAATTATCTCCATATATATATATATCAGTCTTGGTTATTCACAAATAATTATCTCCATATATATATATCAATGTAAATTTGTCCACCCTGTCCAGATGTGTTGCATGTAATTCCATAGTATATAAGTCATGGTCGACACCAAATTTATTTGGTTTGGCAGAGGCCTTGACATTGTATCTATGGTTTGCATTGTAGCTAGGCGCATTCGCCGTAGTCTGGTCTGTACATTTATGTCTTGGTTATTCACAAATAATTATCTCCATATTTATATATCATGCATTGTGAATGAGCATCTGAAAAGATCCCAAAAATCGTAAATTCCATTGTTGTGAATTTAATTATCTCCCTTTATAGTTCATTCCCACTAATGCAATAGACGATAAGTCGTCTACTAGTAGATAATACAAAAAGTAGTCAAGACTTTCTACAATATTTAAAACATAATTTGGAGATCAAAACCACCGAGCAAAACTCTGTTGCTATTTCGTTTAAGTGAAGTGATACCTATATTGGACGGCACACACGTCTATAATGTCTATGCATTAAGTATTAAAGAAGAATAAATCAAGAGGCGGCAATAAGAAACTGCAACACAAAATAACGAACATGAAATAGTTTTCGTTAGCGTGGGATTGTTTTCAATTGTATTTGAGTTATATAATGGCGGTCAGAGCACTTAATCATCATTGCTGAGATCAGGTAGGTTCGGGTTAACCAGTACTAGACAATTAAATCTTACATGGGTTTGGTTTAAAAAGCCATGAATCATTCTTTTTCTTGCATGCCAAACATACTGAATAAGTATTTGTATCTATTTTATTATTATATTATTTTACAACGGCACTTTTAAGACGTAAAATTATATTATATACGTCATATAGTTTATAAGTTACGTCATAAATGAGTCTAATATTATAACACGAGAATTTAATCTCGGCCCTTGGGTGAGATATGAATATCTTAACCCTGTAAAAATGAGGTACTCGTATCATTTATGCATGAACCACTTTATCTCCGCATGTCAGGGTGGTCAATTCGTGGCCGTATAACATAGTTCATGGCCAAACCTTTACCGAGACAGGGACGACCTGAGGAGAGAGGACATAAACTCGGACGAAAATAAAGCAGTATAAATTCGTTGTGTAATTATACAAATTATCCTTCGTGCAACACGTGCACTGTTATAATACATACTGAGATTACATGCATCAAAGGTAGGAACAGGATAACAGGACAGGTAACATATTTTGAAGCACATACAATGATTCAGCAAAGGAACAGATGTATTGTAAATATAGTGGGCGGTATAATAATAACAAGATGTAGCACATGTGCAGAAACATCTTCACTTATCCGTTAAAGTTGCATAAATATGACGCAAAAGTTTTTTTTATTCCTCATTCAAGAATAGTTATACGGGATAAATGTCGGATACCGTGTCAGTCAGTAAAATCAATCGGTCTACACATTTTCATATTACGTCACATACAGTATAACATATAGAACTTAAAATATACTACATTGAAACTAGTGAATTATAAATCAAATAACACTAAAATAAAACAGTGTGTCCATTACCTTCTGACTTACTGCTGAATCTTAATACGATTAACAACGTTTCATTGATGAAGGCAGTTTTTGTTTGGAGTTAAAAAGTAAATAACAACGGGCAAACACAACGAAAACATATAGTGTATGCACTTTTGTGACTAAATCGTGTATATCAATTTTTATTTCACAAAAAAAATGGTTATGGCGGGAAACCTGGATTAGAACTTTGAAAAAATACATCTCTGGATAATTCTCCTCCAATTGTTTATGATTTAATCATCGTGTGTTTATGCTAACAGAGAGACATGCGATATTTTACGCGTTTGTGATCTGAATAATGCTGCTAACGCAATGGTACTTTCCTTAAAAAACAAAAAAAACTCTGGTAAAGTCCTAGACAATGTATAAACATTCGTCAACAAACAGGGACAAGAAAAAATATATCTTTTTATTCACAGCATGTAAGGAAAATACTTCGTTTCAGACATACTTCTGTAAGTCTGATTAATATGATAGTTATAACAACCGAGTAGATCATAGATGAGCATGTGATTAATAAGCATACCAGTTTTGTTTCTGTGTAAACTCCATCAAAATCTACTATTGACGAGTTGTGTTTTTATTAATATTGGTACCTTAAACATATTTATTTTACTTCGATTGTGAAACAAGTTCTTACAACTTAGGCAAATTAAGAATGAAGTCTTCCTGGGTAGAACCAGTACTAAGCATCTGCGGAAAAGTGTCTTGCTCAAGGCCACCACACATAGCCGTGACTGAGTATCAAACAGCTATGTGATGTTGGTCAGTCGTATTTTATAGCTATTTCTCCTATTTTTGTTTTGAATACAGTGTGTATATAGGAATTATAAGATAAGTTAAAGCAAGAAAAGCTACCCATTTTTCAATCAGAAGGCACGATCAAACAATGAATATGCGATGCAACCTTTGAAGATGTTTTAAGAAGGAAAAGATCGAAAATAAATACAAACCTGTAGAAGATTGTTACAGTCAAATTGATTATTTAAATGTTTAAATAATTGGTCATGCTAGTACAAAATGACCCGCTCCATTTATTTTATATCTGAATAAAAAGCGGATAGGAGTGATTTCGCCATTCGAGTACACATTGATCTAATATTTGCATGTACCTTCTTCTTATATATGTGAATAAAGTTGTACTTAATTTTCAATAAAAGTTGCAATAACTTAATTAAGATTTAATCAGTGTTTGTATAATACACCAGGCTTATCAAATCTTCAATTCTTGATTTTACACTATTTACTTTATACAAACGATTTTAAATTTTCTATTAGTCTGTGATATGAAATCTCGTTATTCATCAGACATCCGGTTGAGCAAATTTATATCTTAGTTGCAAGAAGTAAGATGTGTACTGCTAAAGCTCCTTGGTTGTTGCATGTATTTCCAAAACTTAATTGGATTTCAGGTTAATGAAATTGGATATATTTTTACTCTAAACATTTTCTTATATCTGAAAGTAATGTTTGTATATAAGTGTGCTGCCAAAACAAATGTTGCAGTGTTTTTTTGTGCAAACATTTTCATCAGTTTTGATATTAAAGTTATGTATATAATCGTTGGAACGATTCTATGAACAATTCTTTATTGCAGCCTCAAAAGCTGAGTATGTATAATTATTTGAATGATAATATTGTGGTATATTTTCCAGTCAATATCATCTATATTATATATATATCATTCCGTTTACTTTGACATGCGGCGGGTTTAAAGCGAGATGGTGTTAATAAAAATAGCCTCACATGACACCTCTTACAAATTCGACAGCATTCCTATATGCGTGTGTGCAACAGTACAAGTGGTTCTATGCGCAGATTGCATAATTCAGAACAGCAGCAGCTGTTACACTAAATGTAGTGCAGTGTAGGACAAGACGTCGTTAATAACAAAAACCCAGTGCCTTAGTTCGGTTTGCAAGTGACAAAAGAAACCTTTAATCACTTCGTCGTTAAGAACAAGTATCCATCTCCTTAGTTCGTTTTGCAAGTGACAGGAGAAAACATTTATGCAATGACGTCGTTAAGAATAAGTATTCAGTTCCTTAGTTCGTTTTGCAAGTGACAGGAGAAAACATTTATGCACTTCTATATTAATGTTGGCTTTCTTGAGCATGAGTTCAATATGACATGTTTAAAGTCTTTGGGTTTAAAACGCATTACTATTATTAAATATATCAATATATCTTGATGTTAAACGTCCTGATGACATCAACCCTGTATATATTGTGAGTTTGAATATACAATAATTCTTGCAACAATTAAAATAATATCGAATAGTGCCGCAAGTCTGAATGGAAACATCATAATGTAACCAAAAGAACGAAATGTTGTTTTTCAAGCGACTCCTGAAACCAGAAATATCGTATGGTCAATAGGAATATATGTGAGTATATCGAAAGTTGTATTTGTCAAGATAAACGTTGTAGTTCTACTGATGTAGTGAATATATGTATTAATCATACTGCTATTGTTATATATGTGTATAGCCACTCACCATTTGACTCTAGCAACCATGACAACAGTACACGCAGAAACAGTCGCATTAGCTGCAATCTACTCCAAATAGTGGTACCACGATTTGCAGGCAACATATCCAATGGCCGGTGCCGATACTCACATACGGTGCTGTTCTGTAAAAAAATAAAAACAAATATCGAATCAACATTCATGCATACAAGGACAGTCTTAACATCATATTTCTCTCAAATCACATGGAATATTTGTCGCTGATTGTTGAAATGTAGAACAAAACCTCAGGTACATCTAAATGAATCCAGTATAAATCTAAAAAAAAAACTTCCCACAAGTTATTGACAATTATTCTCATCGGGCTTGATCTTACGGCCATAGCAGTAAATAGCAAATTATACCATGATAACACCATAGACCAACTGGCTACGATACGACGATGAGTAGCAGGTTGTTCTGATGGAGGTCCGAGAAATATAGTATTGTTTTGATATGTATAATATATGGACCATTGACAGAGGTCAGTTTACAATTTCTTTCTACACGCTCAATATAAACCCAAACATAACAGGTTGAATAAAGACAATAAAAAACATTTGATTACTTCACATGAACATTAAACATACTTGAAACTAGAGGCACGTGTTCCCCCCACAACTCGTATATTTGCGTTAGAATTCAATTACATATATGTTTTGATAAAAATAATAGTACGGTCGTGAACACTCGGCTAAACTAATCCATCCAGCAAATACGAACATGTTTAGATTTAAATTATAATATCCTATATTTGATTAAGAGATTTATTTATCTTGTGTTTTCAAAAATTGTCATTTTGATGTTTTAAAAGTAAAATCTAAACAATGACCATGATTAAAATCATGTAAGATGCTAAACAAATATCAATGAATTAAACAATATTTTTATATAGAATGTCGATAATTAGATAAAAAAATATCTAAAAAAAACATGCATCGAAAACACAATCAATGCAGTAAGCTCACGTATAACTGCTGATGTGAAATTGTTAGCTTTTCTTTTTAATTTCACCATATAATTAGCATATATGATTTTCCCTAAAAAGTCATTGGACTGTCAAATTTTGATGAATCTGAATTGACTTAATCATCTGGTGTATGTGGCAGTCACAGAAAATGCATGTGATTTGGTTCTCTTAGTAACGTACACTGGTGCTTTACAACATATTCAGTAAGACGGAGTACTTTATATTGCATGATATTGTTTAAATTTATTTAAATTCAACAAAATAATGCAAAACAAACGCCTTCTAATTTCCCATCATTGTTTAGATTTTTAAAATGTATTACTATATCGCGGTAAACTAAACCAGCGATATTAAAGATAATAGCTTTTATCGTAATTAGGCCAACTTCCAGCATCGATACACGAGTTGATACAGGGATTTCGTTTAAAGTATGATTCATCAAACGTATGTTCCTTATAAAATATATATCGGTAATTGTAATATAATATAACTTTATGAAATTTCTGTAGTCACAGATACTGTTGTTGGTAATAAAATATAAATGCATATACGAAGGATGTTAAATAATATCCGGAAAATGCTCTTATTTTCTCATAAGTATCGTTAGACGATAATACTTTCAGAATTTGTAGATTTGTTTATTTCAAATTGATTTATAAAATAATTATTGCCATTACTCAAAGACTATCTGATAAATATTACTGTATAGATAACATTGTGTATATACTCAAGATATGTAAAAACACTGCACAGGAAAAGATATGAAAACGTATATTTTGTACGAGTGTATATATCACATCCGACAGTAACTAGTGTCTGTTGATGTTACTGGTTGTTTACTTAAGATGTAACTAAATAATTTGGTAACTACTGCATTGGGTGTCACTTTTGTCATATCAAAGTAAACGTTGTGTTGCGTTTGCATATCTCTTTTTGTGTTGCGCTTTCATATCTCTTTTTGTGTTGCGCTTTCATATCTATTTTTGTGTTGCGCTTTCATATCTCTTGAGTGAAGTACAACATATATGTATAAGTATGATATTAATCATATCCACAGACGATGTTGTAAGTAACATCACGTAAATGTGTGAATATAATATAACTTATCTCCACAGACGATGTTGTTAATAATATCACGTAAATGTGTGAATATAATATAACGTATTTCCACAGACGATGTTGTTAATAATATCACGTAAATGTGTGAATATAATATAACTTATCTTCACAGACGATGTTGTAAATAATATCACGTAAATGTGTGAATATAATATAACTTATCTCCACAGACGATGTTGTTAATAATATCACGTAAATGTGTGAATATAATATAACGTATTTCCACAGACGATGTTGTAAATAATATCACGTAAATGTGTGAATATAATATAACTTATCTTCACAGACGATGTTGTAAATAATATCACGTAAATGTGTGAATATAATATAACTTATCTCCACAGACGATGTTGTAAATAATATCACGTAAATGTGTGAATATAATATAACTTATCTTCACAGACGATGTTGTAAATAATATCACGTAAATGTGTGAATATAATATAACGTATTTCCACAGACGATGTTGTAAATAATATCACGTAAATGTGTGAATATAATATAACTTATCTTCACAGACGATGTTGTAAATAATATCACGTAAATGTGTGAATATAATATAACTTATCTTCACAGACGATGTTGTAAATAATATCACGTAAATGTGTGAATATAATATAACGTATTTCCACAGACGATGTTGTAAATAATATCACGTAAATGTGTGAATATAATATAACTTATCTCCACAGACGATGTTGTTAATAATATCACGTAAATGTGTGAATATAATATAACGTATTTCCACAGACGATGTTGTTAATAATATCACGTAAATGTGTGAATATAATATAACTTATCTCCACAGACGATGTTGTTAATAATATCACGTAAATGTGTGAATATAATATAACTTATCTCCACAGACGATGTTGTTAATAATATCACGTAAATGTGTGAATATAATATAACGTATTTCCACAGACGATGTTGTAAATAATATCACGTAAATGTGTGAATATAATATAACTTATCTCCACAGACGATGTTGTTAATAATATCACGTAAATGTGTGAATATAATATAACTTATCTCCAAAGACGATGTTGTTAATAATATCACGTAAATGTGTGAATATAATATAACGTATTTCCACAGACGATGTTGTTAATAATATCACGTAAATGTGTGAATATAATATAACTTATCTCCACAGACGATGTTGTTAATAATATCACGTAAATTTGTGAATATAATATAACGTATCTCCACAGACGATATTGTTAATAATATCACGTAAATGTGTGAATATAATATAACGTATCTCCACAGACGATGTTATTAATAATATCACGTAAATGTGTGAATATAATATAACGTATCTCCACAGACGATGTTATTAATAATATCACGTAAATGTGTGAATATAATATAACGTATCTCCACAGACGATGTTATTAATAATATCACGTAAATGTGTGAATATAATATAACGTATTTCCACAGACGATGTTTTTAATAATATCACGTAAATGTGTGAATATAATATAACGTATTTCCACAGACGATGTTGTTAATAATTTCACGTAAATGTGTGAATATAATATAACGTATTTCCACAGACGATGTTGTTAATACTATCACGTAAATGTGTGAATATAATATAACTTATCTCCAAAGACGATGTTGTTAATAATATCACGTAAATGTGTGAATATAATATAGCGTATTTCCACAGACGAAGTTATTAATAATATCACATAAATGTTTGAATTTGGTATTAATGAACTCCACAGATGATGCTGTTAATAGTATCACATAAATATATGGATATGATATGAATGATATCTGTAAATGATGTTGTTAATAATATCACATAAATGTTTGATAATGATATAAACCTAGTCCAAATACAGGCGTTGTTAAATAACATAAATCTATAATTTTGGAGCAGAAATTGCACGCGTGTTCATGTTATTAAAACCGGTAAGAAAGCTTAATATAAATTGACAACATGGACGTACTTATATTATATGTAGCATTCCCAATATAGTCCAGTCCCAGTAGTTTATTACTTTTCAAATCTTACACACTTACTATAACATGAGTAACTGAAATACATTTGTGAAAATATTTGGAATGAGAAACATGACCTTATTTATAAACCACTTATTTTTGCACGCAATTGTATTTTTTGTCATTTTACATTTATTTTGTTCCAATAATGATTATTATAACTTTGATGGATAGAATAAAGTTCATAGGCACTTTTCTCTCTACAATTTCACTGCACAACGTCGCACGATTTTTGTAGTTGTTAAAATGGACACGCTTGTTAATATCAGCAGCGAAGCAGTTCGAATCATTGCAAGCTATCAGACAGCTAGGAAAATGACAAGAATATATGATATGATTGATTACACAAGACTCGGAATTGTATGGCATACATGAAAAACGAATGTACCGTTACAACCTTCTGTTTATTTTGGCAAACCTTGCATCTCTTTGCGAGGTACGAGGAAGTTATTTAGACCATGCAGTTTGTAGTTAACTTCATTACGTGTGCCAAGGAGTCCTGTCGTTTAGTGTTAATTTCTTTACAGGTGTGTACATATAAGGACGAGAAGGTCACATATATATTAATGCACAAATACATATAAAATGCGTATCAGTAATTATAAAATATTCGTGGGTAACTCTTTTTTGAACTTATGAAATTATAATCATTTCTAGTTTAAATATATTCAGGAGAACACGTTTTCAATCCAAATATTTGCACGTAAATCGTTTACTCTTTGAAATATGCTTGTTTATTAGATTATTTTGACATAATGTCGTTGAATAAGTAATTACATAAGCCTCATCAATAAGTGTATGTTATCGTTTATTTGCTTCCGTTTCCTTTTACAAATAGAAAACCACTCAAGCCAAGTACAAGCCGCACCATACTGTGGCAGCTATGTGAAGATAAACTTTACAAGTATGTGTTCATGGGCACATTCTATCTAGTACTTGTTATTCTATATATTTATGATAGCACATGCGGCAATACAAACTGTTGAAAGAAAATATATTTACGGAATGTTAGACATAGAGCTTAAAGTAAAGTTAGGTACCAGACATCTTTACACGACATGTAACAATAAGTCTACTAAAGTTTATCAGTCGTATTTGTTAGAGGATAGTACATCGGGGGTACTTCTATTTAAACCGTTTCGTTAATGATGTTATGATGGGGGAAGAGCGACCTGTTTACAAGAATTTAGCTCTCTAGCGGCATGATTTGCTACTGTCCGTTCTTAGGTGATGTCCAATGTTATCATTTCTTATGTATGTATATATTGTATTTATTGACAATATTTGTATGTTGAAAATATTTTGATGAATGTGTCCTTTGAATGCGTCGCCTCGTGTTATGTTTTCTGTTTTTGTCAAAAAGGTTGAAAGTGTACATTTAAAATATAATAGTGTTTATGAGTCGATATTACAATTTGCCTGCTTTATAAGATAGAATTCATTAACTGGCTAATCATGTATTATCATGAACAAAGTATAACAGTTAATGTAAGCAGTTATGTAAATATGTAATTAGTTAAAATACTAAAATAATTTTGTATTAAATCTACATTACATATTTGTGTAAATTATGGCGACATGTTTTATTGGCGGATAACATTTCTTCATCTCCCACGTGCAATTAAACGGTTTAACAAAATATAAAAAAAATGAATGAAAAATGCCTTCCTTAATCCCTTTGATACGCAAGATAAGATGTATGATGAAAATGTTTAAGTAAAGATTATTGGGTCTATATTTTCGTTCTCCACCTGTTTAATATAACGAGTAGAGTTTTTACCAGAATTGTCAGCGGAGAGCCACGTGGTAGTGTTCAAATTCGCTAACTAAGTTTCAACATCTGGCTAAAATTATCAGAATGTGAAATCAAATATACAATATTCAGACACATTTTTTTCGTACGTATAGAATGCGTATTGAGTTATTGCTGTAGTTTGAGATCGGCTTTCCTGGCAAGTTTATAAAAGTATCATTGAAATCACAGATA
The DNA here is from genome assembly GCA_029582155.1 of Panopea generosa. Lineage (NCBI taxonomy): Eukaryota > Metazoa > Mollusca > Bivalvia > Adapedonta > Hiatellidae > Panopea > Panopea generosa. The sequence continues at coordinate 48,691,698 of CM055906.1, read as the reverse complement.
TTTTTTTAAAACCCAGGTACTTCCATCATTTTATATGGTGCGTAACAAGAATGTTATACCGATGATGAACTGTAATCAGGATCAATTATAACGCAATAGCATCGCACTGAAGTATATCAGAGATACAAGATGGAATTACCTGATACACTGACAGATTTAATTAAAACGCCACAATGTATATACAACACCAGAAAAACGCTACAATGTATATACAACATCAAAGAAATGTTTCTGTTAGATAACATGTAGCAGATTTCAGTTTGATACCTTGTGATAAAATGATACTTGTGTGGGAAAAAACATTAGGAATACATTTGTTCAGAGATATGTAAGTATTTACATAAGAGGTTCAAATGGACATAAGTCGCTCGCTTGATTTTCACGTATCCATTCTTATTAGATTTTACAGGAATAAGCATATGAAGTAGTTTTGAGATTAAACTTTGAAAAGGATCATTGGCATATAATATCTTATTTTCTCAGCAAATACATTTTAAGACTTCCCTATGTATACTGTGTAAACAATTGTGCCGTAAATTCAGAATGCTGTTCCAATGACCCCTTGTGGATAACACAGATCCTTAAAAGAACAAATTCTTAACTGTATTGACTTGACAGTGCTTCAGATCTCGGACTTAAACATAACAGAAATAGGTAAGAACCGGAGATTTCTATCTGTTTGTCCATAGAATACCTGTGTAAAAATAAAAAGACCCCCAATTAAGCATGGCCTCTTTATTTAAATGATTTTAAAGTAAAAATGATATAGGCCAAATATGAATTGAACAATTTTGTCTGACCAGTTCTTGAAAAAATATTTAAAATATTACAACTTTGACCTTTGTCGGCCCTTTATGTGTATTATGGCCATTTAAAAAATCTTAGTTGTTATGATATGACAATGCTTTGGTGTGAAAATGATCCTTTTCTGTTCTCCCATATAATTACTATATGAAATCCCCCTAGCAAGGCCCAACAAAATCTGTTTTTGTGCATAACCGTTTTAGAAAATTCATAATTTTAACGGTTTTGGGATTATCAAAGGACCCATTCACATCTCTTATGGCAAAATAATGCTCCCGTTCTCGTAGGGATCAGCTCAGACGAGCTAAACAAAAACCCATTTTAACGAATCGTGATGTAAAATAAAATACTGAAAAATAAAGATGTATAGTTTTACCTATTCAAGACATTCTTATTATTACACCGTTTTGAGATATAACTAAATGTATCAACACTATTGTTTACTGTTAAAACAATATACCTTAATGTACGGATTGCATAACATGTGCACCCGTATCAATGTTCATCTCCCCCAATATGGCATTTGTCTAAATAAAGACATCGGTAAACTTACAATGATGAAATATGATATAATCAAAGACTTGTACGCTTTCACTTAGCTATCTGAACAGCTTCGAAGTCATCTTTCCTGCCGTTCAAATCCAATACAATATAATCATGACATTAAATGCATTTTGGATGTGCATTGTTGGTTTATACTGCTTCTTTTGTCAATAGAATTGAACAGTGAATGCATGACAGTCAACACTATAAGCATACAAATAGTACACTATGTGATGGAAAAACAATATTAATCATTACAGGTGCCCTTCGTCAAAATTTTGCATAAGTGACGTTAATTTGGTAAAAGAGCTCCTGCGATCGTAGTAATATAGTTTGTGAAATACGCTGCCAACTGGAGTGGTTACGAGAATGTTCACAGATTAATTAAGGATGAACTATAAAAGGTTCTCCGATTGCTAAAGGGTATGGAATGTTGTATCGAATAACGGTTTCAAGATCACTTGTTACGAAATAAATTACGTCATTACGACGTAACGCAATCTGACCTACGGTTGGTAGCTATTCATGGCATGTTTAAAATATTACCATTTTATTTGACAATGTATTTTCTATAAATTTTACACACAATTGCATTGGATTGTATATAACACATCGAAAAAACGTCCTTTTCTTGTTATGAGATTTGTTCATAAACTTCTAGATAACCCTTCGTATTCACATCATTCCTCTTTGACAAAAAGATGTGTTCATATTTTGACCGTGCCAAGAAAAAAACATATTTGGTAGATCGTGAATTATAAAATCAATGCCAATATATCAACATGTTTTTAACTTACATTTTAATAGTAACACTAGAGAATGAATTTAGCTATATCTTGAGGGTATACCATATGTTTTTAAGGTACAACGTTTGCATACATAATATATACTATATATATATATTATCTTAAATATTAAATATATATATAATAATAGAAAAAAATATTATATCATTGTTTCAATGTGCAAATAGGGCAGGCGTGTGTGTGTTGAAGGTCTTGCTGTAGGCATTAAAATTTAACAACTCCCCGTACAGGTAACCATTTTAAAATTTATCATAAATAGTTCAAATACAATATTACAAACAAAATGGCCCCGTTACAAATACAATATTACAAACAAAAGGTAACACATAACAAACAAAAAGGTACACATTGCAAACACAATATTATAAACAAAATGTTACACAAACAAAAGGGTACACATTACAAGTACAATATTACAAACAATAGGTTAAACATTAAAAATACAATAATACAAATAAAAGGTTACACATTACAAATGCAATATTACAAACAAAAGGGTACACATTACAAATGCAATATTACAAACAAAAGGTTACACATTACAAATATAATTTAACAAACAAAATGTTACACATTACAAATGCAATATTACAAACAAAATGTTACACATTACAAATACAATATAACAAGCAAAATCTTACACATTGTGGATACAATATAACAAACAAATGGGTACACATAACAAATACAATATCACAAACAAAAGGGTACACATAACAAATACAATATCACAAACAAAAGGGTACACATTACAAATACAATATTACCAACAAAAAGGTACACATTGTAAATACAATATAATAAACAAAATGTTGCACATTACAAATACAAATACAGTATAACAAACAAAATGTTACACATTACAAATACAATATTACAAACAAAATGTTACATATTACAAATACAATATTACAAACAAAATGTTACACATTACAAATACAATAGTACAAACAAAATGTTAACCATTACAAATACAGTATTACAAACAAAAGGATAAACATAACATATACAATGTAACAAACAAAATGTTACATATTACAAATACAATATTATAATCAAAATGTTACACAGTACAAATACAATATAACAAACAAAAGGTTACACATTACAAATACAATATTGCAAACAAAATAGTACACATTACAAATACAATTTTACAAACAAAATTTTACACATTACAAATATAATATTACAAACAAAATGTTAACCATTACAAAAACAGTATTACAAACAAAAGGTTACACATAACATATACAATATTACAAACAAAATGTTACAAATTACAAATACAATATTACAAACAAAAGGTTACATATTACAAATACAATATTACAAACAAAAGGGTACACATTACAAATACACTATCTCAAACAAAAGGATACACATTAGAAATACAAAATTACAAACAAAATGGGACACAATGCAAATACAATATAACAAACAAAATGTTACACATTACAAATACAATAAAACAAATAAAATAATACACATTACAAATACAATATAACAAACAAAAAGTTACACATTACAAATACAATATTGCAAACAAAATGGTACACATTACAAATACAATATTACAAACAAAATGTTAACCATTACAAATACAGTATTACAAACAAACGGTTGCACATTACAAATACAATATTACAAACAAAATGTTACCCATTACACATATAATATTACAAACAAAAGGTTACACTTAACAAATACAATATTAGAAACAAAATGTTACACATTACAAATACAACATTACAAACAAAATATTACACATTACAAATACAATATAACAAGCAAAATGTTACACATTACAAATATAATATTACAAACAAAATGTTAACCGTTACAAATACAATATCACAAACAAAAAGGTACATATTACAAATACAATATCACAAACAAAATGTTACACATTACAAATACAATATTACAAACAAAAGGTTACACATTACAAATATAATATTACAAACAAAATGTTACACATTACAAATACAATATAACAAGCAAAATGTTACACATTACAAATATAATATTACAAACAAAATGTTAACCGTTACAAATACAACATTACAAACAAAAGGGTACACATTACAAATACAATATTACAAACAAAAGGTTACACATTACAAAACTAATATTACAAACAAAATTGTACACATTACAAATATAGTATTACAAGCAAAAGGGAACACAGTACAAATACACTATTACAAATAAAAGGATAGACATAACAAATACAATATTACAAATAAAAGGCTCAACATTACAAATCAAATACAATGTTACAAACAAGAGGTTACACATTACAATATAATGTTTAACATCATAAACAAAACACATAACTAGGTGTTGGTTACTATTACACCAGTTGAATGTTCCAAACAACACATTTAGTGTTACACATTACAAACATAATGTGAAAACGTAACAAACATAATCTTATTTCTTACAACATAATATTAAACTTTACATCATAATATTAAACTTTACAACATAATATTAAACATTACAAACATAACTTTAAACTTTACAACATAATATTAAACATTACAAACATAATGTTAAACTTTACAACATAATATTAAACTTTACAACATAATATTAAACATTAAAAACATAACTTTAAACTTTACAACATAATATTAAACATTACAAACATAATGTTAAACTTTATAACATAATGTTAAAACGTTACAAACATGCTGTTAAAACAGAATACAATCTAACCGGTAAGGAAAACAGTCAGAACGCTTAACATCACAATCATATTAATTCTACTTCACCGGAACAAAACAAATGCGCCTTTTAAAGATCATCTATGTACATTAATTTAACATATCACCATTTATTACAGTTTTGTTACTTTTAGCAAAGTATGCATTAATTTAGATTTAATTTTAAAAGGTTAAATATTGATAACATTTTTAATAGCAGTTTAATTTTTAACGTGGCTGCATGAAATAGCATTTTATCAACACATGCAGTTCCTTTGATAAAATAGTTACGTTCGATTTATGTGTAAATTAATTAGTGCTACCTTAGATTATCGGTATTTTATCTAGAAAGGAAATTAACCATTGCAAAAACATCTCCGTTTGTATGCTGCTATATGGTTTGTTTACACGGAACAGCAATGTTAATAAATAAATTAGATGTTTTTCTCTATCGCTGGTATTGTTTTAGATGAATAATGCTTGGAATGATATTTATAGCAATTAATTATTGCTAGTTGATATTTATTGTATATCCAAAGTACAATTGTTTCACAGTTTTTGATAAAATCTCTAGCATATATCGTTTGTATTCACCGAAATTGTTTCGTTTTATCTAAAATGGATTAAACCATCACTTGTCTGGCTAATTAACTCAGAAAGTATTATAATTGAATTTTTAAACATTTAATTACAAGAAAATGGTTAAACTACGTGCACAGTGTGCAGGGAACAACTCTGACAAAAACTTGTATTCAAGGTTATACCCTCAGATGATATTGTGTTCTTGGCGAGGATTTGGCTTGTAGTTGATTACTGTACATCATTACAGCATAATAATAATAATAATAAAAATAATAATAATAATATAATAATAATAATAATATATTATAGCAATGTAACAATGAAGTGAACTGAACTCGATATTGACATAATAGTGTAAATTTGGTAAGTTACACAACTTTAAAAAAAATGAGAACTAGTGTTACAGGTATTGACAATATAACATTGGTGAGAAAACAATTTGATCTATTAAAATGTATTTTAAATTAGGCGATTATAGAAATTGATGATAATATACCATTTTACATTGCTATAAACATGTGTTTTAGGGCATTTTTAATTTAACGATAACAGAAATTAATAATGATATACAGTTTTACATCACTTTTACATATTATTGAATAGACTGAATAAAATATAACATATTTCCAAAACAAATAATTAACAAATTCTGAATTGCTATAAACCTTCATTTTTAGGACATCTATATAAACATAGTTTCTAGCTAAAAACATTCATTTTAGGACATCTTTATATAACATAGTTCCTATCTATAAACATTCATTTTTAGGACATGTATATGTAACATAGTTCCTAGCTATAAAATTCTTTTTTTGGACATTTATATATATATAACAGTTCTTAGCTATACATTGTTTACGACACCTATATATAACATAGCTCCTATAACATACAGTGTTTAGGCCCCATAAGTATTAATGACGATTATATACAACACAGTTTGTATAAACATACGTTTTAGAACCCTATATATGACATAGTTCCTACAAGCATACATAGAACTCATATATAATTCGTCCCATTAGAGCAATAAGGTACCAAGTGTATATAAAATAAGAAGGCATTTAGTACATTTTTGCACCAATAGGGCGATATATAAAACTGCTGCGTCTATAAACTGACAGTGTTAAAGATTCCTATATATTACAGTATCTATAAATATACATTGTTTAGGACTCTTATATATAATATACAACTGCTCCTATAAACACTCAGTGTTTTGAATTTCTATATACAACACTGTTCCTATAATCATACAGTGTTTAGGACTTCTTTAAACATCGCAGTTCGCATAGATATATTTTAAAACACTCATATATGACACAGTTCCTATAAACATATAGTATTTAATACTTCTATATAAAACGCACTTCGTATAAACATATATTTTAGAACACCCATATATGACACAGTTCCTATAAACTTATAGTGTTTAGGACTTCTATAAAAAACGCAGTTCGTATAAACATATATTTTAGAACACCCATACATGACACATTTCCTATAAACATATAATGTTTAGGACTTCTATATAGAAAGCAGTTCGTATAAACATATATTTTAGAACACCCATACATGACACAGTTCCTATAAACATATAGTATTTAGGACTTCTATATAAAACGCAGTTCGTATAAACATTTATTTTAGAACACCCATATATGACACAGTTCGTATAAACATATAGTATTTAGGACTTCTATATAAAACGCTGTTCGTATAAATATATATTTTAGAACACCCATATATGACACAGTTCCTATAAACATATAGTATTTAGGACTTCTATATAAAACGCTGTTCGTATAAACATATATTTTAGAACACTCATATATGACACAGTTCCTATAAACATATAGTATTTAGGACTTCTATATAAAACGCTGTTCGTATAAACATATATTTTAGAACACCCATATATGACACAGTTCGTATAAACATATAGTATTTAGGACTTCTATATTAAACACAGTTCGTATAAACATATATTTTAGAACACCCATATATGACACAGTTCCTATAAACATATAGTATTTAGGACATCTATATAAAACGCAGTTCGTATAAACATATATTTTAGAACACCCATATATGACACAGTTCCTATAAACATATAGTGTAAATGACTTTTATATAAAACGCAGTTCGTATAAACATATATTTTAGAACACCCATACATGACACAGTTCCTATAAACATATAGTATTTACGACTTCTATATAAAACGCAGTTCGTATAAACATATATTTTAGAACACCCATATATGACACAGTTCCTATAAACATATAGTATTTAGGACTTCTATATAAAACGCAGTTCGTATAAACATATATTTTAGAACACCCATATATGACACAGTTCCTATAAACATAAAGTGTTTAAGACTCATATATACACCACAGTTCCTGGCTATAACCATATATTGTTTGAGACCTTTAAATGTAATACAGTTCCTATAAACATACATTGTTTATGACTCTTACATATAACATAATACCTATACTATACACAGGATTATTCAAGATATTCCTATATATAATACAGTTCCGATAAATATCCATTTTTAAGACTCCTGTGAATACCACAGATTCTATAACAATACATTGTTTAGAAATTACTTGTTAATAAAATAAAATTCCTATAACCATATTTTAGATATTCCTAACATAGTTCCTATAAACTTATATAATTTTGGACTCTTATATACAACGCGTTCCCTATTTAAGAAATTAGATCATTAATTTGGTTTAAGATTATTTCTCGACAATATAAAAGTATCCCGTATCTAAAGAAACAAGAGCATATTATTACGTTTGAATCCTCAGTAGACATTTACAAATACCGCATTACGGCTACTGACAGGTTTTACTTCATTATTTTGTCAGAACGACTTCTCGTGGCATCATTATGACAAGCCACCTTCTTTGAAACTGACCAGACACGGCAATAGCAGCGGAACACATGTGGTTGGGGTTTCCGTTTCGTAAGAATTACATATACTCATCGTTAGATTTGTATGAAGTACAGTGTCGCCAATGCCAGACTATACTAAATATGTGTAACAGGACGGCAGAACGCGCATATTTAATTTATAAAAAACATGTACAATCAATAACTAAGTATTAAACTCTTGGTATTTTTATATAGTCAACGGTGCGTGCATACATTTTAATACATTTTAAATAAATACAGATAGCATACCTTTATATACTTCCAGACTTACACAACACTAAAATCCCTTCTTTGTACTCGCATTACAATGTACTACTTTATCCATTTATATATATATGCAAAAAAATCAGTAACTAAGACAAAAACTAAACAGCGACTGGTTAAATTCACTGGTCAAACTTGATTTTTTTTTATTACTCAACACGTTTCCTTGACTCAGGTCCCACCGTTAAGTGAAAATGCAATATAAAAAATCTAAGTTTTCCATTAAAGGCTGTAGCTCCGCTAAAATCATTCTAAATATCATTTAGAATTAATAATTTATAGCACATAATGGAAGCTCTAATACCAAAAATTCTCGCCGTATTGTTATTCCAAGTCTTTAACAAACGTTACAAATATTCCATTTCACAATATTTTCCACGTGTTATTTTACTTTAATGTACACCTTCAGCAAAATGCTCGGAGAGAGTTAATGCCGCGCCTTTTTGTTTTATCGGCAATTGTTCTTTCGGCACCAACGTACATTAAATACCCAAAATGACTGAATATAGCCAATAACATGATATAAACTCCCATCGATGTTTAAAGCAATGCATTGAATAAGCGCCGCGTGTGATACAACAGTGATAATGAGTGAATCAGCGATGAACGCAATATTGTCTTTCTTCAATGCTTGTAAAGAGATCTGCTTGTCCTATTGCCCAACATAGCCAGAGATATCACTAAACAGAGGCGCAGTTACAAACGTTCGAGTAATTCCACATTGTTGGAAGTCAGCTTTCTGGTGTTGTCTAAGGAGAAACGGACAGATGCAAATGGGTACATGAATCTGCATCGGTCAATTTAATGGACCTGTAATTAAGTGTAATCACAGGTTTGTTGTGCCAGCACGGCGCTACAAAAACACTGGTGTTCCTGAGAAATTATAAGAAAGAGTTTGACTCAATGCATTTATTACTACAGGACCGTTTATCGCATTTTGCATGTTTGTGGTTATTTTTTTGTTGTGTTCTTTTTTGCCTAGTTACGCTTTATAACTTATAAACCTTAATATGGAACATAGAAACTCAAAGGTAGTTCGCCATCTATTGAAAGACAAGTATAACTATTGTTACATTGTATATTGGAAAGTTGTGCTTTTGTTGTTGCAATTATAAGTATTGCAAAGTTGCGTGTGCTTATTTGAAAGTCATTTTGCAATAAGTGTTATTCTGAAAGTCACGTGCAATAACTGTTATATTGAAAGTCACCTGTAAGTTTTGTACAAATGGCGTGTATTCAAGTTACGTTTAATAACGCTATATTAAATGCAGAATGTAACTATAGAAATGTTACGTGTATCGTATGGTAAGCCACGTGTAATTCGTTGAAAGTCATGTGTTATCAATGTTATAATTAAAGTCGAGTGTAACTATCGTTTAATGATAACTGTGGTTCATATTGAAGGGATGTATTGGTAATATAGCATAACTACCAACTTGTGTAGTACAACTGATGTGAACGACTCATTGACTGATTTAATTAAGTTGTTGTTGTAGTAATAGTAGTAGTAGTCGTAGCGGTAGTAGTAGGAGTAGAGAAGTAGTAGTAGTAGTAGTAGTAGTAGTAGTAGTAGTAGTAGTAGTAGTAGTAGTAGTAGAAGAAGCAGCAGCAGCTGTTGTTGTTGTTGTTGTTGTTGTTGTTGTTGTTGTTGTTGTTGTTGTTGTTGTTGTTGTTGTTGTTGTCGTAGTAGTAGTATATTGTTGTACTAGTAATAGTAGTCGCAGCGGTAGAAGTAGGAGTAGAATAGTAGTAGTAATATTATGGTTACTTAAATGAAATATTCGATTAAAATATACTCTTAAAAACAGCTACCCTAACAACTGCAAAAGCACAAAAGAAACTACTTTAACGGCTGCATTATGAAGAAAAACGAAGAAAATCACAAAATCTGTATGTGTAAATACACAAGGACTTGAACATAACAACGTCAGTAACTATTTGTACGGAACGGTAAAAGTACTTCCTTCCAAAGGGAAAATGTAAAAGATATTTTGTTATTTAATGACATGAGGTCATCTGTTCATACATCGTGATCCAGTCATATGTACCTATATGATTTAAATTATATATTATGTATCAAAAGTTTTATTCATTGTTTTAATTAAAACAGAAATCTATACAACAATAGTGTAATCGCATTATCGGAACGGTTTGTTGTATTGTGTAATTCTACATTCGATACCACGTGATCAATGGATAATTAACGGAATCCATCAAGCGTGGTTTCAGAGTTTGCCTTAGCCGACAATAAGTTATGTTATTAAAGTGGTCGAGAAATCTGTTTTATGTGCAATCATTTCCTGTCGAGTCCGTCTCTCATACGGACTGTCATATGTCCGATCCCTGGCCGGATCATACTAAAAACTTGAAAAATGGTACGAGAAGCTTCCTCTCTTAGCGCTTAGATGACAGTTCAAGGTGTGTTATATGTCAGTATAGCGTGAGTGGGTGGTGTATCATACCATATGTCTGCGGCATGATACTCCAGGACGACAGCGCTTAGATGACAGTTCTAGGTCTGTTATATGTCAGTATAGCGTGAGTGGGTTGGGTATCATACCATGTTTCTGCGGCATGATACTCCAGTGTGACAGCGTTTAGATGACAGTTCTATGTCTGTTATATGTCAGTATAGCGTGAGTGGGTTGGGTATCATACCATGTTTCTGCGGCATGATACTCCAGTGTGAGAGCGCTTAGATGACAGTTCTAGATGTGTTATATGTCAGTATAGCGTGAGAGGGTTGGGTATTATACCATGTGCCTGCGGCATGATACTCCAGTGTGACAGCGATTAGATGACAGTTCTAGGTGAATTATATGTCAGTATAGCCTGAGTAGGTGGGGTATCATACCATGTGTCTGCGGCATGGTACTCCAGTGTGACAGCGCTTAGATGACAGTTCTAGGTGTGTTATATGTCAGTATAGCGTGAGTGGGTTGGGTATCATACCATGTGCCTGCGGCATGATACTCCAGTGTGACAGCGCTTAGATGACAGTTCTAGGTGTGTTATATGTCAGTATAGCGTGAGTGGGTTGGGTATCATACCATGTGCCTGCGGCATGATATTCCAGTGTGACAGCGCTTAGATGTCAGTTCTAGGTCTGTTATATGTCAGTATTGCGTAAGTGGGTTGGGTATCATACCATGCATCTGCGGCATTATACTCCAGTGTGACAGCGCTTAGATGAAAGATCTAGGTCTGTTATATGTCAGTATAGCGTGAGTGGGAGCGGTATCATACCATGTGTCTGCGGCATGATACTCCAGTGTGACAGCGCTTAGATGACAGTTCTAGGTGTGTTATATGTCAGTATAGCATGAGTGGGTTGGGTATCATACCATGTGTCTGCGGCATGATACTCCAGTGTGACAGCGCTAAGATGACAGTTCTAGGTCTGTTATATGTCAGTATAGCGTGAGTGGGTTAGGTATCATACCATGTGTCTGCGGCATTATACTCCAGTGTGACAGCTCTAGGATGACAGTTCTAGGTGTGTTATATGTCAGTATAGCGTGAGTGGGTTGGGTATCATACCATGTTTCTGCGGTATGATACCCCAGTGTGACAGCGCTTAGATGACAGTTATAGTCTGTTATATGTCAGTATAGCGTGAGTGGGTTGGGTATCATACCATGTGTCTACGGCATGGTACACCAGTGTGACAGCGCTTAGATGACAGTTCTAGGTCTGTTATATGTCAGTATAGCATGAGTGGGTTGGGTATCATACCATGTGCCTGCGGCATGATACTCCAGTGTGACAGCGCTTAGATGATAGTTATAGTCTGTTATATGTCAGTAAAGCGTGAGTGGGTTGGGTATCAAACCAGTGTCTGCGGCATGATACTCCAGTGTGACAGCGCTTAAATGACAGTTCTAGGTCTGTTATATGTCAGTATAGCGTGAGTGGGTTCGGTATCATACCATGTGTCTGCGACATGATACTCCAGTGTGACAGCGTTTAGATGACAGTTCTAGGTGTGTTATATGTTAGTATAGCGTGAGTGGGTTGGGTATCATACCATGTTTCTACGGCATGATACTCCATTGTGACAGCGCTTAGATGACAGTTCTAGGTGTGTTATATGTCAGTATAGCGTGAGTGGGTTGGGTATCATACCATGTGTCTGCGGCATGATAATCCAGTATGACAGCGCTTAGATGACAGTTCTAGGTGTGTTATATGTCAATATATCGTGAATGGGTTTGGTATCATACAATGTGTCTGCGGCATGATACTACAGTGTGACAGCGCTAAGATGACAGTTCTAGGTGTGTTATATGTCAGTATAGCGTGAGTGGGTTTGGTATCATACCATGTTTCTGCGGCATGATACTCCAGTACGACAGCGCTTAGATGACATTTCTAGGTGTGTTATATGTCAGTATATCGTGTGTGGGTTTGGTATCATACCAGTGTCTGCGGCATGATACTCCAGTGTGAGAGCGCTTAGATGACAGTTCTAGGTGTGTTATATATCAGTATAGCGTGAGTGGGTTGGGTATCATACCAGTGTCTGCGGTATGGTACACCAGTGTAACAGCGCTTAGATGACAGTTCTAGGTCTGTTATATGTCAGTATAGCGTGAGTGGGTTGGGTATCATACCATGTGTCTGTGGCATTATACTCCAGTGTGACAGCGCTTAGATGACAGTTATAGTCTGTTATATGTCAGTATAGCGTGAGTGGGTTGGGTATCATACCAGTGTCTGCGGCATGGTACACCAGTGTGACAGCGCTTAGATGACAGTTCTAGGTGTGTTATATGTCAGTATAGCATGAGTGGGTTGGGTATCATACCATGTGCCTGCGGCATAATACTCCAGTGTGACAGCGCTTAGATGACATTTATAGTCTGTTTTATGTCAGTAAAGCGTGAGTGGGTTGGGTATCATACCCGTGTCTGCGGCATGATACTCCAGTGTGACAGCGCTTAGATGACAGTTCTAGGTCTGTTTTATGTCAGTATAGCGTGAGTGGGTTGGGTATCATACCAGTGTCTGCGGCATGATACTCCAGTGTGACAGCGCTAAGATGACAGTTCTAGGTCTGTTATATGTCAGTGTAGCGTGAGTGGGTTGGGTATTATACCATGTGTCTGCGACATGATTCTCCATTGTGACAGCGCTTAGATGACAGTTCTAGGTGTATTATATGTCATTATAGCGTGAGTTGGTTGGGTATCATACCAGTGTCTGCGGCATGATACTCCAGTGTGACAGCGCTTAGATGACAGTTCTAGGTGTGTTATATGTCAGTATAGCGTGAGTGGGTTCGGTATCATACCAGTGTCTGCGGTATGGTACACCAGTGTGACAGCGCTTAAATGACAGTTCTAGGTATGTTATGTGTCAGTATAGCGTGAGTGGGTTGGGTATCATACCATGTGCCTGCGGCATGATACTCCAGTGTGACAGCGCTTAGATGACAGTTCTAGGTGTTATATGTCAGTATAGCGTGAGTGGGTTGGGTATCATACCAGTGTCTGCGGCATGATACTCCAGTGTGACAGCGTTTAGATGACAGTTCTAAGTGTGTTATATGTCAGTATAGTGTGAGTGGGTTGGGTATCATACCATGTGCCTGCGGCATGATACTCCAGTGTGACAGCGCTTAGATGACAGTTATAGTCTGTTATATGTCAGTATAGCGTGAGTGGGTTGGGTATCATACCAGTGTCTGCGGTATGGTACACCAGTGTGACAGCGCTTAGATGACAGTTCTAGGTCTGTTATGTGTCAGTATAGCGTGAGTGGGTTGGGTATCATACCATGTGTCTGCGGCATGATACTCCAGTGTGACAGCGCTTATATGACAGTTCTAGGTCTGTTATATGTCAGTATAGCGTGAGTGGGTTGGGTATTAAACCATGTATCTGCGGCATGGTACTCAAATGTGACAGCGTTTAGATGACAGTTCTAGGTGTGTTATATGTCAGAATAGCGTGAGTGGGTTGGGTATCATACCATGTTTCTGCGGCATGATACTCCAGTGTGACAGCGCTTAGATGACAGTTCAAGGTGTGTTATATGTCAGTATAGCGTGAGTGGGTTTGGTATCATACAATGTGTCTGCGGCATGATACTGCAGTGTGACAGCGCTTAGATGACAGTTCTAAATGTGTTATATGTCAGTATATCGTGAATGGGTTGGGTATCATACCAGTGTCTGCGGCATGATACTCCAGTGTGACAGCGCTTAGATGACACTTCTAGGTGTGTTATATGTCAGTTTAGCGTGAGTGGGTTGGGTATCATAACTTGTGTCTGCGACATGATACTCCAGTGTGAAAGCGTTTAGATGACAGTTCTAGGTGTGTTATATGTCAGTATAGCGTGAGTGGGTTGGGTATCATACCATGTTTCTGCGGCATGATATTCCAATGTGACAGCGCTTAGATGTCAGTTCTAGGTGTGTTATATGTCAGTATAGCGTGAGTGGGTTGGGTATCATACCATGTGTCTGCGACATGATACTCCAGTGTGACAGCGTTTAGATGACAGTTCTAGGTGTGTTATATGTCAGTATAGCATGAGTGGGTTGGGTATCATACCATGTGTCTGCGACATGATTCTCCATTGTGACAGCGCTTAGATGACAGTTCTAGGTGTATTATATGTCATTATAGCGTGAGTTGGTTGGGTATCATACCAGTGTCTGCGGCATGATACTCCAGTGTGACAGCGCTTAGATGACAGTTCTAGGTGTGTTATATGTCAGTATAGCGTGAGTGGGTTCGGTATCATACCAGTGTCTGCGGTATGGTACACCAGTGTGACAGCGCTTAAATGACAGTTCTAGGTATGTTATGTGTCAGTATAGCGTGAGTGGGTTGGGTATCATACCATGTGCCTGCGGCATGATACTCCAGTGTGACAGCGCTTAGATGACAGTTCTAGGTGTTATATGTCAGTATAGCGTGAGTGGGTTGGGTATCATACCAGTGTCTGCGGCATGATACTCCAGTGTGACAGCGTTTAGATGACAGTTCTAAGTGTGTTATATGTCAGTATAGTGTGAGTGGGTTGGGTATCATACCATGTGCCTGCGGCATGATACTCCAGTGTGACAGCGCTTAGATGACAGTTATAGTCTGTTATATGTCAGTATAGCGTGAGTGGGTTGGGTATCATACCAGTGTCTGCGGTATGGTACACCAGTGTGACAGCGCTTAGATGACAGTTCTAGGTCTGTTATGTGTCAGTATAGCGTGAGTGGGTTGGGTATCATACCATGTGTCTGCGGCATGATACTCCAGTGTGACAGCGCTTATATGACAGTTCTAGGTCTGTTATATGTCAGTATAGCGTGAGTGGGTTGGGTATTAAACCATGTATCTGCGGCATGGTACTCAAATGTGACAGCGTTTAGATGACAGTTCTAGGTGTGTTATATGTCAGAATAGCGTGAGTGGGTTGGGTATCATACCATGTTTCTGCGGCATGATACTCCAGTGTGACAGCGCTTAGATGACAGTTCAAGGTGTGTTATATGTCAGTATAGCGTGAGTGGGTTTGGTATCATACAATGTGTCTGCGGCATGATACTGCAGTGTGACAGCGCTTAGATGACAGTTCTAAATGTGTTATATGTCA
Organism: Panopea generosa; assembly: GCA_029582155.1. Lineage (NCBI taxonomy): Eukaryota > Metazoa > Mollusca > Bivalvia > Adapedonta > Hiatellidae > Panopea > Panopea generosa. The sequence continues at coordinate 48,675,434 of CM055906.1, read as the reverse complement.
GTATATCGTGAATGGGTTGGGTATCATACCAGTGTCTGCGGCATGATACTCCAGTGTGACAGCGCTTAGATGACACTTCTAGGTGTGTTATATGTCAGTTTAGCGTGAGTGGGTTGGGTATCATAACTTGTGTCTGCGACATGATACTCCAGTGTGAAAGCGTTTAGATGACAGTTCTAGGTGTGTTATATGTCAGTATAGCGTGAGTGGGTTGGGTATCATACCATGTTTCTGCGGCATGATATTCCAATGTGACAGCGCTTAGATGTCAGTTCTAGGTGTGTTATATGTCAGTATAGCGTGAGTGGGTTGGGTATCATACCATGTGTCTGCGACATGATACTCCAGTGTGACAGCGTTTAGATGACAGTTCTAGGTGTGTTATATGTCAGTATAGCATGAGTGGGTTGGGTATCATACCATGTGTCTGCGGCATGATACTCCAGTGTGACAGCGCTTAGATAACATTTCTAGGTGTGTTATATGTCAGTATATCGTGAGTGGGTTGGGTACCATACCAGTGTCTGCGGCATGATACTCCAGTGTGACAGCGCTTAGATGACAGTTCTAGGTCTGTTATATGTCAGTTTATCCTGAGTTGGTGGGGTATCATACCATGTGTCTGCGGCATGATACTCCAGTTTGACAGCGCTTAGATGACAGTTCTAGGTCTGTTATATGTCAGTATAGCGTGAGTGGGTGGGGTATCATACCAGTGTCTGCGGCATGATACTCCAGTGTGACAGCGCTTAGATGACAGTTCTAGGTCTGTTATATGTCAGTATAGCGTGAGTGGGTTGGGTATCATACCATGTGTCTGCAGCACTATACTCCAGTGTGACAGCGCTTAAATGACAGTTCTAGGTGTGTTATATGTCAGTATAGCGTGAGTGGGTTGGATATCATACCATGTGCCTGCGGCATTATACTCCAGTGTAACAGCGCTTAGATGACAGTTCTATGTTTGTTATATGTCAGTATAGTGTGAGTGGGTTGGGTATCATACCATGTGTTTACGGCATGATACTCCAGTGTGACAGCGCTTAGATGACAGTTCTAGGTGTGTTATATGTCAGTATAGTGTGAGTGGGTTGGGTATCATATCATGTGCCTGCGGCATGATACTCTAGTTTGACAGCGCTTAGATGACAGTTCTAGGTGTGTTATATATCAGTACAGCGTGAGTGGGTTGGGTATCATACCATGTGCCTGCGGCATAATACTCCAGTGTGACAGCGCTTTGATGACAATTGTAGGTTTGTTATATGTCAGTATAGCGTGAGTATGTTGGGTTTCATACCATGTGCCTGCGGCATACTACTCCAGTGTGACAGCGCTTAAATGACAGTTCTAGGTCTGTTATATGTCAGTATAGCGTGAGTGGGTTGGGAACCATACCATGTGCCTGCGGCATAATACTTCAGTTTGACAGCGCTTGGATGACAGTTCAAGGTTTGTTTTATGTCAGTATAGCGTGAGTGGGTTGGGTATCATACCATGTATGCGGCATGATACTCCAGTGTGACAGCGCTTAGATGACAGGTCTAGGTGTGTTATATGTCAGTATAGTGTGAGTGGATTGGGTATCAAATCATGTGCCTGCGGCATGATACTCTAGTGTGACAGCGTTTAGATGACAGTTCTAGGTGTGTTATATATCAGTACAGCGTGAGTGGGTTGGGTATTATACCATGTGCCTGCGGCATAATACTCCAGTGTGACAGCGCTTGGATGACAGTTGTAGGTTTGTTATATGTCAGTATAGCGTGAGTATGTTGGGTATCATACCATGTGCCTACGGCATACTACTACAGTGTGACAGCGCTTAGATGACATTTCTATGTCTGTTATGTGTCAGTATAGCGTGAGTGGGTTGGGAATCATACCATGTGCCTGCGGCATAATACTCCAGTTTGACAGCGCTTGGATGACAGGTCAATGTTTGTTATATGTCAGTATAGCGTGAGTGGGTTGGGTATCATACCATGTGCCTGTGGTCTGATACTCCAGTTTGACAGCGTTTAGATGACAGTTCTAGATGTGTTATATGTCAGTATGGCGTGAGTGGGTTGGGTATCATACCATGTGCCTGCGGCATAATACTCCAGTGTGACAGCGCTTAGATGACAGTTCTAGGTCTGTTATATGTCGTTATAGCGTGAGTGGGTTGGGAATAATATCATGTGCCTACGGCATGATACTCCAGTGTGACAGCGCTTAGATGACAGTTCTAGATGTGTTATATGTCAGTATAGCGTGAGTGGTTTGGGTATCATACCATGTGCCTACGGCATGATACTCCAGTGTGACAGCGTTTAGATGACAGTTCTAAGTGTGTTATATGTCAGTATAGTGTGAGTGGGTTGGGTATCATACCATGTGCCTGCGGCATGATACTCCAGTGTGACAGCGTTTAGATGACAGTTCTAAGTGTGTTATATGTCAGTATAGTGTGAGTGGGTTGGGTATCATACCATGTGCCTGCGGCATGATACTCCAGTGTGACAGCGTTTAGATGACAGTTTTAGGTGTGTTATATGTCAGTATAGTGTGAGTGGGTTGGCAATCATACCATGTGCCTACGGCATGATACTCCAGTGTGACAGCGCTTAGATGACAGTTCTAGGTGTGTTATATGTCAGTATAGCGTGAGTGGGTTGGGTATCATACCATGTTTCTGCGGCATGATATTCCAATGTGACAGCGCTTAGATGTCAGTTCTAGGTGTGTTATATGTCAGTATAGCGTGAGTGGGTTGGGTATCATACCATGTGTCTGCGACATGATTCTCCAGTGTGACAGCGTTTAGATGACAGTTCTAGGTGTGTTATATGTCAGTATAGCGTGAGTGGGTTGGGTATCATACCATGTGTCTGCGGCATGATACTCCAGTGTGACAGCGCTTAGATAACATTTCTAGGTGTGTTATATGTCAGTATATCGTGAGTGGGTTGGGTACCATACCAGTGTCTGCGGCATGATACTCCAGTGTGACAGCGCTTAGATGACAGTTCTAGGTCTGTTATATGTCAGTTTATCCTGAGTTGGTGGGGTATCATACCATGTGTCTGCGGCATGATACTCCAGTTTGACAGCGCTTAGATGACAGTTCTAGGTCTGTTATATGTCAGTATAGCGTGAGTGGGTGGGGTATCATACCAGTGTCTGCGGCATGATACTCCAGTGTGACAGCGCTTAGATGACAGTTCTAGGTCTGTTATATGTCAGTATAGCGTGAGTGGGTTGGGTATCATACCATGTGTCTGCGGCACTATACTCCAGTGTGACAGCGCTTAAATGACAGTTCTAGGTGTGTTATATGTCAGTATAGCGTGAGTGGGTTGGATATCATACCATGTGCCTGCGGCATTATACTCCAGTGTAACAGCGCTTAGATGACAGTTCTATGTTTGTTATATGTCAGTATAGTGTGAGTGGGTTGGGTATCATACCATGTGTTTACGGCATGATACTCCAGTGTGACAGCGCTTAGATGACAGTTCTAGGTGTGTTATATGTCAGTATAGTGTGAGTGGGTTGGGTATCATATCATGTGCCTGCGGCATGATACTCTAGTGTGACAGCGCTTAGATGACAGTTCTAGGTGTGTTATATATCAGTACAGCGTGAGTGGGTTGGGTATCATACCATGTGCCTGCGGCATAATACTCCAGTGTGACAGCGCTTTGATGACAATTGTAGGTTTGTTATATGTCAGTATAGCGTGAGTATGTTGGGTTTCATACCATGTGCCTGCGGCATACTACTCCAGTGTGACAGCGCTTAGATGACAGTTCTAGGTCTGTTATATGTCAGTATAGCGTGAGTGGGTTGGGAACCATACCATGTGCCTGCGGCATAATACTTCAGTTTGACAGCGCTTGGATGACAGTTCAAGGTTTGTTTTATGTCAGTATAGCGTGAGTGGGTTGGGTATCATACCATGTATGCGGCATGATACTCCAGTGTGACAGCGCTTAGATGACAGGTCTAGGTGTGTTATATGTCAGTATAGTGTGAGTGGATTGGGTATCAAATCATGTGCCTGCGGCATGATACTCTAGTGTGACAGCGTTTAGATGACAGTTCTAGGTGTGTTATATATCAGTACAGCGTGAGTGGGTTGGGTATTATACCATGTGCCTGCGGCATAATACTCCAGTGTGACAGCGCTTGGATGACAGTTGTAGGTTTGTTATATGTCAGTATAGCGTGAGTATGTTGGGTATCATACCATGTGCCTACGGCATACTACTCCAGTGTGACAGCGCTTAGATGACAGTTCTATGTCTGTTATGTGTCAGTATAGCGTGAGTGGGTTGGGAATCATACCATGTGCCTGCGGCATAATACTCCAGTTTGACAGCGCTTGGATGACAGGTCAATGTTTGTTATATGTCAGTATAGCGTGAGTGGGTTGGGTATCATACCATGTGCCTGTGGTCTGATACTCCAGTGTGACAGCGTTTAGATGACAGTTCTAGATGTGTTATATGTCAGTATGGCGTGAGTGGGTTGGGTATCATACCATGTGCCTGCGGCATAATACTCCAGTGTGACAGCGCTTAGATGACAGTTCTAGGTCTGTTATATGTCGTTATAGCGTGAGTGGGTTGGGAATAATATCATGTGCCTACGGCATGATACTCAAGTGTGACAGCGCTTAGATGACAGTTCTAGATGTGTTATATGTCAGTATAGCGTGAGTGGTTTGGGTATCATACCATGTGCCTACGGCATGATACTCCAGTGTGACAGCGTTTAGATGACAGTTCTAAGTGTGTTATATGTCAGTATAGTGTGAGTGGGTTGGGTATCATACCATGTGCCTGCGGCATGATACTCCAGTGTGACAGCGTTTAGATGACAGTTCTAAGTGTGTTATATGTCAGTATAGTGTGAGTGGGTTGGGTATCATACCATGTGCCTGCGGCATGATACTCCAGTGTGACAGCGTTTAGATGACAGTTTTAGGTGTGTTATATGTCAGTATAGTGTGAGTGGGTTGGCAATCATAACATGTGCCTACGGCATGATACTCCAGTGTGACAGCGCTTAGATGACAGTTGTAGGTCTGTTATATGTCAGTATAGCGTGAGTGGGTTGGGTATCATACCATGTGCCTGCGGCATGATACTCCAGTGTGACAGCGCTTAGATGACAGTTCTAGGTGTTATATGTCAGTATAGTGTGAGTGGGTTGGGTATCATACCATGTGCCTACGGCATGATACTCCAGTGTGACAGCGTTTAGATGACAGTTCTCGATGTGTTATATATCAGTATAGCGTGAGTGGGTTGGGTATCATACCATGTGCCTGCGGCATGATATTCCAGTGTGACTGTGTTTAGAATAATGTCTCAAGTAGTTGTCATATGACTTAAAAAATGTTAAAACCGACGTTACAACATACATCATACAACAGCAAACGATCCTGTCGCTCATTTTTTTAGTAACGTTTTTCGTTTATCTAATTATGTTTTCTCATTATATTCTTTAAAACAACATCCTTAGCAGGGATGAGATATTGACCTTAGTATGAACTGTTAGAAAGACTTTATAAAACTTACATACACAAGATACCAATATATAGGTTGCATTTGTTTATTTGATAAATTTATCCCACCGCAATATTGGATTATTTGGAGTGACTATTTTGTGGGTTACGTCAAGGTAAATCTGCAGAAAAGGTGCATATAACATTTAGTAAACGCTTATAAGAATTTTTAAAAGAATATATAGTAGAATATCAGATCGGCGACTCGCTGGCAGTTCGAACATTGGTTACGGGATTGAGATGACTTATTGACTAGTTTACAAATACCCTTTACCACAGTAAACGGTTAGTTTCAATTACGAATAAAGTGTCGTTAGTGAAGTAGAGCATCTTCTCAATCGACAATAGCATACAGAACAAGTTCAAATTACTTACAACACAGACAGAGAAAAGGGAATCAATTAATTAACGTTCCCATGGGCTTGATATCCATGTGTCACTTCCATTTATGATATAACAAACTTCAGAATATGACAAATCAATATATTAAGTAATTATGTGATATTCTGCGCTAGGTAACATAACAAGTATTGCTAATGATCCTACTCTAAACGGCAATATGAACTGGGATTGGGGAAAAGGTTTGTTGTTATTTGATGGTTTAATGGTTCCGTTTATCGTGTCGTTTGGCAATGAAGTTAATTGTAATCATTTGTTATTATCATTATTTGTAGAATTATACTTTTGGTTACGGATTGTTTAATATAATTAAATTTGCTGCTTCTTTTATAATTGTCGCCGTAAATATTTATTTTCGTATAGGTTTGCCAAAATCGAACAAATAGATTCAAGGTCATCGACCGGTAAAGAATCGCTTTCACGCCTGAAAAATAGATAAATTTCCAGAGAATAAAATATGTAAACGCTATGTCAATATTTGAAATAAAAAATTAAATTGCTTTGCAACGATAACTGATCGCTCGGTCTAATATTTTAGAGTTTAAAATTGGAGACAAATGCGTCGTTATTATTTCTGTCTCAAAATCGCAATGGCTTCGTGTAAAGATTTCAGGTTGACGGAAACGATACGTCTATGCGTTTGCTATAATGGAGTTGATATTTTCTCGGTGCCATTGGTTACGAGTATTGCGTTATTCCTGATGATTTATAGGTCGTCGCTTTAGGTTTTTATAAGTGTATTTATACAATTGATAAAGTGTCGTTACAGTTTGAATTAAAATTAAAACGATCCTTTTAATGGAAATATAGAAAATGAAATTAATGAATAAATAAAAACGCGTGGTCTAGTGGTAGAGCACCGGACCCATGATCGGAGGGTCGTGGGTTCGGTCCTCCGCCAAGGCTATGTGTGGTGTCCTTGAGCAAGACACTTTTTTCGCATATGCTTTGTATTGGTTCTTCCCAGGAAGACTTCGAGCGTGATGTGTTTAAGTTGTAAGAACTTGTTTCACAATCGAATTGAAAATAAATAAGTTTAAACTAATTAATAAAAACATTAATACATTGGAATTTGCGTACGAATTTATGAAAGGAATATAACACCGACATAAGATTCCTGTCTCTCATTAAATGTACAATAACAACAAATTAACATACAGATTGAAGGCATAGTACCACCAATGGAAAAAGGAAGTGCTTCCGTGGGATAGTTGCATAATGGCGGTTATAAATAATCCTTGTTTCTTCTTCTTTTGTTTGAATTGTGAATTTAGAAAAAAAAATATGCTTGGATATTGGGGTATGAATATATATGATTTCAGAAGTCTACTTTCACTTTGTCAACAGTGTACACACTTAGCAGAAAAAAAAATGACACATGACCCCTACTTTTGGTAGTGCAGAGGTTGACAAACAGTAAAATGTAAGTTTCACTTCTTTCATTTGGGTCTCTCTATGAATGACAAGCCTTCAAACTTTTATTATTTACTAAAGAATAAAGAACAAAAACCGATGGTGGGGTTAAACCAGAAGAAAGACTATCAATAACTGTTTATAATAAACCTGGAACATTCCAAATTTCAGAGTTTCAGTGAAATATGTCCAATATCAGCGTATTGTTTCTTCGTGAATGTGAGTTTACGCCACGTTCTCACTGAGGAATCACGCCCATGTGCATGGGAAAGCAGTTACATCTAATTGGGTAAATCCTAAGCCCTGGTCATAATCCGAAAAGCAAACAACAACAATGTATCAATCCCGATACCATTGATAATTATTATGTTAAATCGATTACCCAACGTTAAGCAGTAATTGCTTTTTGTATTATTCTGTCTTCAATGTTTTATGCACGTATTTGATGTTTGTTACAGGAGATGTGATGTAATTTGTACAAGCTTGATTACTGGTTTGACTGAAGGTGAATCTGGAAGTTAATGTCACCTAGTAAGGTTTAATCAAATAATGTACGAAGTTAAAACGAATTCATCAGTTTAAATATGCCTCGCATGCGGAAGGTCGTGGGTTCGATCCCCGGCCGGGTCATACCAAAGACTTTAAAAATGGTACTAGAAGCTTCCTCGCTTGGCGCTCAGCATTTAGAGGACAGTTCTAGGTCTGGTCGGCCCGGTGTCAGTATAATGTGACTGGGTGGGGTATCATACCATGTGTCTGCGGCATGATACTCCAGTGTGACAGCGCTTAGAGTACTGTCTCAAGTAGACACCGTCGCGATATGACTGAAAAATTGTTGAAAGCGACGCTAAACACCATACAACTACAACATCAGTTTAAATATATAAACTCTTATAAACTGTATACTGGTGGTAAAATACGTAGATACATGGAACGGTACAACGGCACATATAGTCTGTTGTAATGGATCTTACTCATATTCAGGAATTAAATCAACGACGTGGAGCACTTCGTCTTGTGGTAGAGTATCGGACCCATGATCGGAAGGGCCGTATGTTCGTTGCTCAGCCACGGTTATGTGAAGTGTCTTTGTGCACTACACTTTATCCGAGTATGCTAAGTACTGTTTCTACTAAGGAAACTTTGAACGTAATTTTATCTGTATTGTAAGAACATATTTCACAATCAATGTATAATTAGAAGGTTTAAAACAAATCAATATTTCAACCGAAGAACATATAGGCACATGAAGATATATATTTATCTTCAATATAACTATCTAAAGTTTTATATTTAAGAAGGGTCCTTCGTGGTCGAACAGTCTAAGGCGCCGTCTCAAGATCACTTACCTCTCAGTAGGCTCGAGTCCAGCTCGCTCTTAAAACTTTATGTGAGAGCGTTTCCAGTTACTTGCGGAAGGACGGCGGTTCTACTCGGTCTGAGGTCTTCCTCAACACGTAAAAGTGGATACGCCATATATAACCTAAAATGTGTTGAAAATGGTGTTAAACCCCATTCCAAAAAAAAAACACACACACAAAAACAACTAACATCACACTACTTTTATAATATTATATATTATTATTACTATTATATACATGGAGGATCTAAACTATACATTTTACCTTTTATTTCAAGAGCTCACAACTATCCGAAATAACCAAAAGGAAGGTTAAACAGGAAACTTTATTAAAGCAAACCGATCAAAAGGTGAATCGTGTTTGCGAAACTACCGACATGATACACTGACGATTATCCCTAACCGACAAATTGATATCGAAGCCTGCTCTCACAGAAACAATCTGATTTTTACAGGATTCAACGATAATTGTGTATCTCGATGTGCTGACACAATTTCCTCATGCCTTGAACAAAAACTTCACAGTGATACCGAATGTATGATAATTCAACGTGTGCGCACGGACGTAGAGGAAACAACAAACGTTCCATAATAGCCCATTTCTTCAACTCCGACGATGCTGAGTACACCATGAGTAGGGTGATAGGGTGTTAATGTACCGTGACTCAACACATGCTATTCGTAAGGATGATCCTATCGAAACAACTCTGCTTGTCATGGACCATCTCCACCCAAGACACAAGTTGATAACAAGCAACATACCACTCAGAATAATTTACAAAACTTCAATGATCCATATCCGGTACCATATTCGGCAAACGTTGAAAACCTGCCTTTTACATAACGATCTGTTATGTGGCAAAACAGTAAACAATCCTACTTGCAATAACGATCGTGTATCTCATTGTTCACGAAGTTCTCCACTCCATTACCAGAGCGACCCATAGACACACTCAGCAACTTTACACAAAACCCGCAGGGGCCTGGTGGTACATAGGAAGACGGGGAGAATAAGTTGTTCACTGTTTCTTTGTTAATATAAATGGATTAATTACTAAATTTTTAACGAACTTCAATCAAAATAGCTATAAGATATTTTAATAGGTCTGGTATTGTATTTTTGGTAAACACATTGGGAAAAAACGACAAATACAGAACGTAACTCAGCGGAGTAGCATTTTGGGTAACAGATAAATTTGTAGATATTTGTAATACACTTGTTTTAAAATCTAGCAATGATGTAACTTTTATTAAAATTATAGACTATTAGCGTCAATCGATGATGATTTATTCATTAGCACATGCTATGGATTACCTTAAGGAACCTGTAGACAGAACATTATTGAAACTCCAACTTTTGATAGGTTGCTAGATTCTACTAAACAGACTAGACAAAGTATGCTAAAACTATTAATATTATTAAAAACTGAAAACAAGAGAGAGATGTCTAAACGTGGTCTGTGTTTTTAGTAAGCGTTTAAAGTAAGACATTAAATACTGTATAATTAATTAACGTGATTTCCTTCTCCCAAATCATCTACACAAGAAGAAAGCATGTGCTATATATATTCCTTTCTTAAAAACAAAAATACTGTAGAAAAATTGGAATACTTAACATATGTTGTAATGCATGCATTGTTCAATATCAAATTGTCATATAACTATGTTACATATGTGTTATATATAGCAAAACACAAGTCCCATGGAACTGAAAAATATGTGTTGTATCAAATTACATATTGTAAGAAGCTGAATGCCACATTGTATTGTAAATATGTTGAAATATAATTATCTTATAATTTCGCATCTTTTGAAGTCTAGTATTTGTCAGTAATGTGTTTTATCTTCCTAAATTAAACAGCTATCATTTTTATCGATCGTTGAGCAGTTCATTTATATCATCGAACGTTCACACTGGAACTGTATCAGGGAGTAGAGGTCGAACACCTTTAAAGTGTAAACGTGAATATCTTTAAAAAAATACTAAACTGAAAAGGGACCAGTTTGATTGATCGGATATATAGCGTATGTAAGCATGACTGGGGAAGTGGAGCATGTTAGATATTTGTGGTAAGCGATAAAATTCAGCGGGACGACAGTTAAATGAATAAAGGAAACAACACTCAGTACTGGTTCTACCCGGAAAGCGGGTTCGAGATGGTTCATTTGGGCTCTAAGCTTTCGTCGAAATCGACATCAAATGCCCGAAACCATTTAAAAATTGACATATTTAAAAAAAGCATCCAGAAATAAATATCGAAAACAGTTCTTTTACAAATTTATGAATAATGAAGAAAATAAATTATACCGGTATTCCATTACTACATACCGTGTAAGCCATACGTGTCCGTTGGAGCAGAATCGCCGTGAAAGTAAAACACCGCATGTACTTGTATGTCTGGTTAGAGTACAAATAGTACATCTGGTGTGGTACAAACAGCTGAATCAATGTACTTTAAACCCCTATATGTTTAAGCTATCTGGAAGCTTATTCAAAGTATCTATGATATTTTGGTTCTTCAAGGTGTTAGTGTGTTAACCCGTTTACAGTTGCCTATTACGCTTGTGTGTTTAATTGTGTGGCGCCCTAAATAACAGGGCGCGTAGCTTTCTGCAAAAACTCTTACTTAAAACAAAATAAAACTTAGTTGTATAGATATACCTTAATACTTGTAGTCCTTCATTAAAAAAACACACACTGTTTGCCGCGATTTTACCTTCTCCACAAAATTGCAGCAATTCAAACCTTTTTATTGACTTTTATAGCGTTGATTTGTTTTCATGATTTCTGTCCATTTCTGTTTAAAATGCAAAATTAATATCAAAATCTGGCAAAAGATATATACCTTCATACTGATATGAAAAAAACTTGGTTGGAGTCAGCAAACAAACATTTGGTTAAGAATGGCCTTATCTCATTAGGATAGACCAGGCTAGCTCTCTGATTGCCTCTCAGTTTTGTTCTGCAAACATTCCAATGTTATCATTTCATATACTATCAATTTATGTTTTCAATTTACAAAAACAAAACAGATAACAAATTGGAAAATTGAATTTCAACTATATCAAAATCAAAATAATACACGTTTCACCAGACCGCAAAACATAAGATCAATTTGCTTTTGATACAGTCATCATACGACAGGGAATTCAATTGATCAACGTTCCCATGGTTTTGACATTTTCGTGTCAGTTTTCATGTATGAATTAATGACGTTAATTTTGACAAAATTCTTTCCCAATATATTATTACATTGATCTGAAACTTGTATGTTTCCAGTATAATTGGAGTTCATTGTCTTTTATACATGTATGTAGGTGGGTCATTTTACTACACGCCCTGGCTACAGTGAACAGTGAATTCTTGACATTACTCTTTTAGCAACCGGAACCTAACAGGTCAAGAAGTATACAAACCAGTATATATATATTTATTTATTTATATTTACACAAATATAAATTCATTATATACACATATATAGTTTTTACACATCTGCAATGACAAGCATGCTTGTTTTTTAATGCTACTCATTGTTATTTTATTCATATAAATATTTCTTATCAATTTCAGTTTTCTTTATAAAATATGTTTACACTAAAAATGAGGACAGACTATTGGTTTTGAAACAATCGTCGTATGGACTGTTATCACTGACGTGCTTGTAACCTTTCTGCGTCAGAGCAAAAAAACGTATGATATAAATCCAATTGCTCCAAATTATACTCCGTGATTCTGTTATAATTCAACAAAAACCGTTCGTTTGCTTTATTATTACAAGTCGGATGTCTGCGAAAAACGAATTTACAAGTTTACTTGGAAGGCAAAAGACCCAATAGATTTCTGTAACATGTTCGTGTCTCCTCTACCAAAGAAACTTGATGTTTAGAATTCATTTTTTTTAAATCTAAAAAGACAGTGACAAATAAAGGTCTTTATTGATGAATATTTCTTATCAGTGATAACGCCAAAATATTTTTTGAATACACAAATAGCAAATGATATGTTTCTCATTAAAGTGACACCACAGGTTATTGGTGTCTTTCAGATCAAATACGATACAAAGATTTGCCTTCTGCCAATAAAATGGTTGATTTATTGTCCGCTGAGGAGCATGAGGCTCCACACGTGCATTATAGGATATTTGGTTGTTTGAGTAATTAGCGTCATTATCATACCATTGAGGGCTAACAGACGATCAGTTAACCTAATTACTCAGTCACGTGATTCTTGAAGGTTAACCTGAACTCCAGCACATCCATCCTTGCAAGTTACTGGTAATTCTTCCGCTTGGACGAACAACCTTGCGACGCAACTCGTCCCGCAGTTTTCAAATGAAATTTACTGTACAGCAAGTACATGCTCTGAATATTTGCCTGTTGTATAGGCGATTCGATTAAATGATCTTTAATTTAGTTATTGCTCTTTGTTCTTTGAATTAGGTTTTTATGTCATACGTTCGACCAACAACTCTCACAGTTTTAATCCGATTCAACTGAAACTTGGTGTACAGTAAGTACATTACACTTTAGACTAACAACCTCGCAGACATTAATCCTACTACAGTTTTTAGCTACAGTTTTAAGCATATTCAAATGAAACTTATGTACACTTGGCACTTGTGTTCAACATGAGTGTTTTTGGTGTTCCGATCAAATAATGGCTTAATGAACTATGACCCTTTGATCGTTTTAATGAAATTACATTCATTGCAATTTTGCATTTAGAACAGCAGCTACCATCTTGGATTTTCTTATGAGAACAGGCCTTCAGGAAGAGATAGCCTTCAATTGATATGGATAAGTTACCTTAACAGTCACTTTGGTCACATCCTTCCCTCCATTCCAAATTGATTTTGTACGTTGAACTATAGATTTTCTTAATTATGTTCAACTATACGATCCCCAACTCACCCAAGAATTGTTTTGCAGTGTTTTTGTTTTGCTCAGTCCATGGCCTTTTCGAGCGGGGTATAAGAACTCAATTGTTTCGAGTTTTATTTATATCGCCAACTGTACAGTGAAATAGTCTATTATATCCAATAAATTTCTACATATTGTACGGTCTCGTGGTAATATCTGAAGTAGGCGACTGGCTCTTCATTTACAGATTCGGGATACACAGAAATATATCTGTGTCCTTGGTATTCGATAGTGTTTATTAAATGATAATATATGAAAAAAAGCAAACAAAACAACGAAACATGTTTTTAACATAACATGGTGAAAGGAGTTGGGTGGTAATATGTACACACGAAGAGTCCCAGACCATAGATCTTTTTTATTAAATGATATTCAAACGAAGAGTCACAGACAACAGACATACATTCATTAAATGATAAAAAAACAAAGAGTCCAAGACCACAGACATACTTTCATTAAATGATAAAAAAACAAAGAGTCCAAGACCACAGACATGCTTTCATTAAATGATAAAAAAACAAAGAGTCCAAGACCACAGACAAACTTTCATTAAATGATAAAAAACAAAGAGTCCAAGACCACAGACATACTTTCATTAAATTATAAAAAACAAATAGTCCAAGACCACAGACATACTTTCATTAAATTATAAAAAACAAAGAGTCCAATGATAAATAACAAAGAGTCCAAGACCACAGACATACTTTCATTAAATGATAAAAAAACAAAGAGTCCAAGACCACAGACAAACTTTCATTAAATGATAAAAAAAACAAAGAGTCCAAGACCACAGACAAACTTTCATTAAATGATAAAAAACAAAGAGTCCAAGACCACAGACATACTTTCATTAAATGATAAAAAAACAAAGAGTCCAAGACCACAGACAAACTTTCATTAAATGATAAAAAACAAAGAGTCCAAGACCACAGACAAACTTTCATTAAATGATAAAAAAACAAAGAGCCCAAGACCACAGACAAACTTTCATTCAATGATAAAAAAACAAAGAGTCCAAGACCACAGACAAACTTTCATTAAATGATAAAAAACAAAGAGTCCAAGACCACAGACAAACTTTCATTAAATGATAAAAAACAAAGAGTCCAAGACCACAGACAAACTTTCATTAAATGATAAAAAACAAAGAGTCCAAGACCACAGACAAACTTTCATTAAATGATATAAAAACAAAGAGTCCAAGACCACAGACATACTTTCATTAAATGATAAAAAAAAAACAAAGAGTCCAAGACCACAGCCAAACTTTCATTAAATGATAAAAAAAACAAAGAGTCCAAGACCACAGACAAACTTTCATTAAATGATAAAAAACAAAGAGTCCAAGACCACAGACATACTTTCATTAAATGATAAAAAAAAACAAAGAGTCCAAGACCACAGACATACTTTCATTAAAATATACACACGCGAATAGCCCCAAACCACAGACATAGTTTTGATTAAATTATATACAAACGAAGAATCCCAGACGACAGACATAATTTTCATTAAATAATAAACAAACGAACAGTTCCAGACCACCGACGTACTACGTTAAATGATACATAAACGAAGAGCTCCAGACCACAGACATTTTTTTCGTTAAATAATACACAAACGAAGAGTTCAAGACCACAGACTTAGTTTTCATTAAATAATACCCAAACGAAGAATTCCAGCCCATAGACATACTTTCATTAAATGATACAAACAAGATAAGCTCCAGACCACAGATATAATTTTGATTAAATGATATACCAAAGAAGAGTCCCAGACTACAGATATAGTTTTCATTAAATAATACGCAAATGAAGAGTTCAAGACCACAGACATACTATCATTAAATAATACAAAAACGAAGAGTTCAAGACCACAGACATAGTTTTCATTAAATGATACACAAACAAAGAGTTCCAGACCACAGAATTACTTTCATTAAATGATACACAAACGAAGAGCTCCAGACCACAGGCTAAGTTTTGATTAAATGATACACAAACGAATAGTCGCCGACAACAGACATAGTTTTTATTAAATAACGCACAAACGAAGACTTCAAGACCACAAACATAGATGTCATTAAATAATATGCAAACAAAGAGTTCCAGACCACAGACATATTATCATTAAATGATACACAAACGAAGAGTTCCACACCACAGGCATAGTTTTCATTAAATGATACACAAACGAAGAGTTCCAGACCACAGGCATAGTTTTTATTAAATGATACACAAACGAAGAGTTTCAGACCACATACATACTTTCATTAAATGATACACAAAAGAGGAGTTCAAGACCACAGACATACTTTCATTAAATTATACACAAACAAAGAGTCACAGATCACAGACATAATTTTCATTAAATAATACACAAACAAAGTATTCCAGACCACAGACATACTTTCTTTAAACGATACACGAACAAAGCGTTCCAGACCACAGACAAAGTTTCAAAAAAATGATACAAAAACACAGAGTTCCTGACCACAGACATACTTTCATTAAATGATACACAAATAAAGGTTTCCAGACCACAGACATACTTTCATTAAATGATACACAAACAAAGAGTCACAAACAACAGACATAGTTTCATTAAATGATGCACAAACAAAGAGCTCCAGACCACAGACATAGTTTCAAAATGATACACAAACTAAGAGTCCCAGACAACAGACATAGTTTTCATTAAATGATACACAAACAAAATGTTCCAGACCACAGACATACTTTTCATCAAATGATACACAAACAAAGAGTTCCAGACCACAGATATACTTTCATTAAATGATACACAAACAATGCGTTCCAGACCACAGACATACTTTCATTAAATGATACACAAGCAAAGCGTTCCATACCACAGACATACTTTCATTAAATGATACACAAGCAAAGCGTTCCATACCACAGACATACTTTCATTAAATGATACACAAGCAAAGCGTTCCATACCACAGACATACTTTCATTAAATGATACACAAGCAAAGCGTTCCATACCACAGACATACTTTCATTAAATAATATACAAACAAAACGTTCCAGACCACAAACATAGTTTTCATAAAATGATACACAAACAAAAAATCACAGACGACAGACATAGTTTCATTTAATGATACACAAACGAAGAAATCAGACCACAGACTTAGTTTTCGTTAAATAATACACAAACGAAAAGTCCCAGACCACAGGCTGTTTCATTACATGGTAAAAATAACGTTCAATATGATTTGTTTCAATGTGTTTTCTTTTAAATCGATTATCATCCTTAAATTAATGCTGCTATAATTTACAGATTAGGCGTCAGAACAACGTGAAGCGGTGAGTCAATGAGTTAGTATTTCAATTTATTATATTGTGGCAGAAACGGAATTCCTTAAATACAATTGTAATCGTTACAAGATATAACTTTACACTTATTTGCTCATGGGCAATCTTAACAGCTATTTAGTCTAGCAATGGCGCAATGCTGCGATGTTTACGTTTACAATGTCAATACTGCGATGTGTACGTTTACAATGTCAATGCTGCGATGTGTACGTTTACAATGTCAATGCTGCGATGTGTACGTTTACAATGCCGATGCTACGATGTTTACGTTTACGTTTACAATGTCAATGCTGCAACGTGTACGTTTACATTGTCAATGCTGCGATGTGTACGCTTACAATGTCACTGCTGCGACGTGTACGTTTACATTGTCAATGCTGCTATGTGTACGTTTACAATGTCACTACTGCGATGTGTACGTTTACATTGTCAATGCTGCTATGTGTACGTTTACATTGTCAATTCTGCGATGTGTACGTTTACAATGTCAAAGCTGTGATGTGTACGTTTACAATGTCGATTGCGCGATGTGTACGTTTACAATGCCAATGCCGCGATGTGTACGTTTACAATGCCAATGCTGCGATGTGTACGTTTACAATGTCAATGCTGCGACGTGTACGTTTACAATGTCAATGCTGCCATGAGTAACATTTCAACAAGACAAAGAAAATTATGATGGTTGCACAATATTCTCGATAGACCAACAAAAGTGACAAACTTTTTTTCCTTACATAATCTTGCAACAGTTTGCAAACTTGTTTTAAAAAATGTTCAAAGTTTAAACAATTCTCTAAAATTGTCTCTTAAATTGTATAAAAAAATAAATTGTTTTACTCTTTCCAGCAAAAGCACATTCAACGGTAATACATTCTGCTTGGTTCTGCAGAAAACGGCACTTTAAAAAGGAATCTTTAAATATTTCAATAGAGGCAAAAGTTTTGAAATGGTTAAATCTACAGGGATTCAATTTAGAATTTTCATTAAAGTTATTTTAAAACACTTTAAGAGTTTTTTGTTTTGAAGTGTTTTCAACTGATGTAATGGTTGTTCTTTTGTGTGTAGCTGTCATAGTCGTTGTTGTTATTATTGTTGTTAATGTTGTATTGTAAACTATATAAGTTTCAAGACTATAAGTATTAAAAAATTGTACATGATTTTCAAATAAGGAAATCTTAAATATTTATCCCAACCAGGTCAAGTTGTGCAAAGCACTGTTAAGATGAATTATGGAATCATGTTATTTTGAGGTTTAATAATTTCAATCTAACGATTCACCGGCTGTCGTTTTAAAGTATATTTCCGCTTCTACATGTATAACCCATTGTATTCGATATGGACTTTGGATTTCAAACATATGTAACAAACACTATTTTAACTAAAATAGTGGTAAGCTAATAGCGATTTGAACAACTCGGTCCAGAGGTTTTGTCATTTATCCTAGCCAAGAGTCTTGAGAGGTTTCTATCAGGTCAATGACACGAAATGTTGGGTTCTCATTATTCCAAACAAATTCATACTCATGATTGGTAAGTTTTCTTACATGCAATTTAAATGTTTTATGCTTTAATAAACAATTATTTTTTTAATCCTGTATACATGCGCACCTGACATTCACTTTGTACCCTACACCAAATTGTACGACGATGCCCCAGGGTGGGATTATATGCAGTAATGAAAAAAGAAGAAGAAGAAGAAGAAGAAGAAGAAATGTGAATATTTACTGTCTTAGCACGACGCCAAACTGGAAAAATGCAATTCATGAACGAATGTTATCTTGACTTTTGGGTGAAATAGAATTATCGCACACCGATATGAAAGAACACGTACAATATACCTTACAAATACGACAAAGTAAACTAGCATTCCATCTTTGTGAAGATTCTCTGCTGTACAAAGATTTATCAGCATTGTCTTAGTCATTAAACCACACTTGTCTAATCATGGTTTACAGTGCAAAAGTGGAGTGGGACAATTGGTAGAAATTTTAAGATTGAAATATGTAAATAAATTATTCAGTTGTACACTATCCATTTCAGTTCAATCTTTTAAATCTCACAAGTTGTTAGTTTCTATATCATATTTTAAAGTTTATCTTTCGCAATGCGGGTTCATCTTGATTCTGTTTGGCTCAGTAATCACCCAAGTGAGTTGCGGATGTCTAACGTTAAAATCTATATTAGCACGTTTTAGGCGGGGGCTCCCCCGTGACTTAATAGTTCTCTCAGATTTGCAATCAAATTATTCTTTATTCAAACAGAACTGCGGGAGAGTGCATCATGGAATGTTGCCGGCATTGATATAGTTTGGTCGCATAAATAAGAATGTATTTTGTCCCTGAATGTCGTAGACATACAACACACCAAAATCACGGACATTGTTATATACTGGTGGGATTAATCCTTGAGATTGATTTCAAACACGGGCGGCTATTTCGAGTTTGAAATTCCTCTTATCAAAACAATCAAATATTTCTTTATATTAGTTTAAACCTATTTATTTTACTTCGACTGTAAAACAAGTTCTTACAACTTAGACAAAACACACTCGAAGTCTTCCTGGGTAGGACAAGTACTAAGCCTATGCGGAAAAAAGTGTATTGCTCAAGGACACTACACATAGCCGTGGCGGAGAATCGAACCCACAACCCTTTCTTTATATGACCTCCAATTAATACAAAAATCTTGAAATTAAACCACATTTTAAATGAGAATCCATGTTTCAAGAAGTAAAATGGAATAAAGATCTCGATTAGATAAACAATTATTATAAATGTCCAATATAGATAGTTTTTTAAGAATCAAACCCACAAATATTAAAAGTTCAAAAGCAAATTAGTCTGCTCATATTTTTGTGAGTTTTGTACCATATATGTCTAAATCAGCATCTCTTCTGGGAATATATATGTTCAGTAATTTTGGTCAGAGTCACCAACCTTTTAAAGCACATAAAATATAAAAATAAATTTTAATTAGAGAATTGTTATCTTTAGGATTATTAAACTTGAAAAAGAAAAGAACATGGAGAACTTCATTGCCTTAAGTGCAAAATATTTTATATTCAAAAACAAATTAAATAAGTCAATACATGTAAGTATCAATAATACTTAAAATCAATAATGTATTTCATACTTAAGACAGACCTCTCCACGGGTCATTTAAGCACAGGGGCACCCCGTCGCTTGAATAGCGGAAATGGTTGGCCCCAGGCACTTGAAATTTTAAACAAAATATATTTCAAAAGCTTGATAGTCCTTAAAATCTTCATTTTTCTTAGCATACTTTTTCTTATTTTAATGCATAAAATGAAACATACAAACCTAATGACTTTTACTGATTTATACCAAATTTACTATTATAAATGTAAATGTATTTGAATGCTCTACACATCACTTGAAAATGTTTTGGGGTTGACCATTGTGTGAGCGCGCTCTTACCCCAGCTCTTGAAATCCAACTTGTGAGGAACCCAGTAGGGGGAATGCAAAGCAATATTAGCGTTTTTAATTAAAATAAAAACAAGCAGTGAGAACACAGATATGTGTACTTAACTGTACTTAACGTGTTTGTACAGCGTGTCACGCAATGATGGGTAATGTAGTAGATCTAAATATGACATGCATGACAACTCAAGACAAAACCTTCTAAAGATATTCCAACAAGTTCATCCCTTTAAACACAACATTAACAAATCATTTGTGGCCGACATGAATAACCGATAAAAGTGATAGCAGGTTTGGGATAGAACAATATATTTGATTTTCAAACATTTATTTTTTAAAGCCGTTAAGTAAACATAATTAACTTCTTCCTTCAGTATCTCTTTCTCTCAGAATCAATATCATTTTTTTCTCTTACTTTTTTTAAAAAGTAAAAATAATATTGATTCTGCCACACAGAAACACGTCAACTCTCACATCTTACATTAACTACTCACAAAATAAAAATGTTTTGAGGCTTGGAATGGGAAAACTGTTGACAACACTACTGTTTTGTACTTGTTAAACAATTCGCTTCAGACATTTATTACTATTTAGAGAAAGATTGTGAACGTACTGATGTATTATATGTAAGTAAAGTAATACTGTATATGATTGTGAGTTGTGAAAAATATAACACAAACATGTATATGTAAAAAAAATCTCAATTCTTTTCCCAGCAAGAAATCAATTTGATTTTATGTAAAATATCCAGTCATCTATGTGTGTTATATGATACACCCACGGCACACTTTACAATCATAAGAAACTATTTACCTAACCGGAGGTGTAAATTAATCGAAGTAGCAAATCAAATATTGATAATAATAGTAAGTATGATAATAATAATAATAAGTACAATACACACAGACATAAGAAGTGACAACAAAGTTCGCTACCTTGGAGCAATCAGTAGCAGAAGACGCCATTGTGGAGGTTTAACCTGGTTAACTGGTGAACCAGACCTTACGTTTTATGTGTCATCATATCATACAATGAGGAAGTGCAAATAAAAGTATGTCTGCCAGACTATTATTGTACAAATACGGCAGCATGAACGTGTGTATTTTATATACAAAAATGCTCGGGTAAATATATCGAAAATGAAACAATACTTAGTGATATTATACACAGATGTGCTCGATGATGTTGGAGAAGCCAGGGTACAAGAGTATAACAAGAAATTATTGATGCAAAGCATCAAAGCCAACGGGACTATGTTGTATATCATTGTATGGCTGAAATGTCTAGATCCTGTCTGTTCTTTGTTAAAACGTCGCATAAGCAACAGTTGCGGTAATTCGGTAGGTAGGTAGGTAGGTAGGTAGGTAACAAGATACCTGCGGACAGGCAGGCAGGCAGTTTCCTTATAAAACTCCAGCATGACATATCTCTAATAGCAATATAAAAACATGTCCACGACAAGTGATGCACAATGAGTACCATAACAAAGCCTTCAATTGGTCGAAACATAGTATCAGTGTCATGGAATCGACTGTATATGATCTTTAAAAGAATGATAGTGATTCACAACTTTCTTTGCACGTCAACATTTGTCCTGATTACTGGTCCAGATATATTGGTTACTGTCCAGATATTCTGATTACTGTCAAGATATATTTATTATGTAGTGTTTTCTCTGGCAAGGTTTTCTGAACTAGTCAGGTTATCTTTTCTTAAGTATTGCACTGTGTGGTTAAGTCGTGTACATCGTTGAAAACAAGCACTTGCTAACTGAAGAAGCTTGTCTCTCTCTAGGATGAATTTTATTTAAAACTTCTTCCGAATTTTCACAGACCATAACAATTTTATGCTCTCTCGTATGTTGCTTCTACAATGCTGGTTAACATGTTCTTCAATAGCAGTAAGGCAAGATGTCAACAATTTAGAAAGCATGGTAAAATTGCATGGAGTTGAATCTGCTATAAACAATACAGAAATTATAGTAAAAGTGTATGGACTAGAATATGCTATAAAACAATTTAGACAGTATGGTTAAAGTGCATGAACTAGAATCTGCTATAAAACAATTCAGACAGTACGTAAAAGTACATGAACTAGAATCTGCTATAAACAATACAGAAAGTATGGTAAAACTGCATGAACTAGAATCTGCTATAAACAATTCAGAAAGTATGGTAAAACTGCATGAACTAATATCTTCTATAAAACAATTCAGAAAATATGGTAAAAGTACATGAACTAAAATCTGCAATAAAACAATTAAAAAAGTATGGTTAAAGTGAATGCACTAGAATCTGCTAAAAAGCAATTCAGACAGTTTGTAAAAGTTCATGAACTAGAATCTGCTATAAATAATTCAGAAAGTATAGTAAAAGTGCATGAACTAAAACCTGCAATAAAACAATACAGAAAGTATGGTAAAAGTGCATGAACTAGAATCTGTTATAAAACAATTTAGAACGTATGGTAAAAGTGCATGAACTAAAATCTGTTATAAAACGATTTAGAAAGTATGGTAAAAGTGCATGAACTAAAATCTGCTATAAAACAATTCAGAAAGTATGGTAAAAGTGCATGAACTAAAATCTGCTATAAAACAATTTAAAAAGTATGGTAAAAGTGAATGAACTAGAATCTGCTATAAAACAATTCAGAAAGTATGGTAAAAGGATATGAACTAGAATCAGCTATAAAACAATTCAAAAATTATGGTAAAAGTGCATGAATTAGAATTTGCTATAAAACAATTTAGAAAGTATGGTAAAAGTGAATAAACTAGAAACTGCTATAAAACAATTTAGGAAGTATGGTAAAAGTGCATGAAATAGAATCTGCTATAAAACAATTTAGACAGTATGGTAAAAGTGCATGAACTGGAATCTGCTATAAAACAATTCAGAAAGTATGGTAAAATTGCATGAACTGGAATTTGTTATAAAACAATTCAAAAAGTATGGTAAAAGTGCATGAACTAGAATCTGCTATAAAACAATTTGGACAGTATGGCAAAAGTGTATGAACTAGAATCTGCTATAAAACAATCTGGACAGTATGGCAAAAGTGTATGAACTAGAATCTGCTATAAAACAATTTGGACAGTATGGTAAAAGTGCATGAACTGGAATTTGCTATAAAACAATTCAGAAAGTATGGTAAAAGTGCATGAACTTGAATCTGCTATAAAACAATTCAGAAAGTATGGCAAAAGTGCATGAACTTGAATCTGCTATAAAACAATTTGGACAGTATGGCAAAAGTGTATGAATTAGAATCTGCTATAAAACAATTTGGACAGTATGACAAATGTGCATGAACTACAATCTGCTATGAAACAATTCAGAAAGTATGGTAAAAATGCATGAACTTGAACCTGCTATAAAACAATTCAGAAAGTATGGTAAAAGTACATGATCTAGAATCTGCTATAAAGTATGGTGAAAGTGCATGAACTTGAATCTGCTATAAAACAATTCAGAAAGTATGGTAAAATTGCATGAACTGGAATTTGCTATAAAACAATTCAGAAAGTATGGTAAAAGTGCATGAACTTGAATCTGCTATAAAACAATTTGGACAGTATGGCAAAAGTTTATGAACTAGAATCTGCTATAAAACAATCTGGACAGTATTGCAAAAGTGTATGAACTAGAATCTGCTATAAAACAATTTGGACAGTATGGTAAAATGCATGAACTGGAATTTGCTATAAAACAATTCAGAAAGTATGGTAAAAGTGCATGAACTTGAATCTGCTATAAAACAATTCAGAAAGTATGGCAAAAGTGCATGAACTTGAATCTGCTATAAAACAATTTGGACAGTATGGCAAAAGTGTATGAACTAGAATCTGCTTTAAAACAATTCAGAAAGTATGGTAAAAGTGCATGAACTTGAATCTGCTATAAAACAATTCAGAAAGTATGGTAAAAGTACATGAACTAGAATCTGCTATAAAACAATTTGGACAGTATGGTAAAAGTACATGAACTAGAATTTGCTATAAAACAATTCAGAAAGTATGGTAAAAGTGCATGAACTTGAATCTGCTATAAAACAATTCAGAAAGTATGCTAAAAGTGCATGAACTTGAATCTGCTATAAACAATTCCGAAAGTATGGTAAAAGTGCATGAACTAAAATCTGCTATAAAACAATTCAGAAAGTATGGTAAAAATGCATGACCTAGAATCTGCTATAAAACAATTTGGACTGTATGGTAAAAGTGCATGAACTAGAATCTGCTTTAAAACAATTCAGAAAGTATGGTAAAAGTGCATGAACTTGAATCTGCTATTTAACAATTCAGAAAGTATGCTAAAAGTGCATGAACTTGAATCTGCTATAAATAATTCCGAAAGTATGCTAAAAGTGCATGAACTAGAATCTGCTATAAAACAATTCAGAAAGTATGGTAAAAATGCATGAACTAGAATCTGCTATAAAACAATTTGGACAGTATGGCAAAAGTGCATGAACTAGAATCTGCTATAAAACAATTCAGCAAGTATGTAAAAGTGTATGAACTAGAATCTGCTATAAAGCAATTCAGAAAGTATGGTAAAAGTGCATGAACCTAATTTTGCTACAACTCGTTTTATATGTTTTTGTTGTAACTTAAGAATCCAGTTTTTCCTGTTTATGCTCAACATTTTACCTGAATGTTTACAATGTTCGATTTGTTTGTTTACAATATTGTATTTGGTGGATGGTACAGATGAAATGCATTAGTGCTTCCTTGTTTTTGACGTTAAACCTTGACATAATGTAAACATCAAATAATATTATTTTTATTGGCAGTTTTATCAACTGGTACAAAAACATATTAAAAGAAATTCGTTAATTCCTATCTTCAAATGACTAAAGGTAACTCCAAGTTTAGGTGGGAGAATAAGAGTATTGGTTTAACAAACGGTAACAATGCATTTAATTAGCTTATTTTTTTTACCAAGAGGAACGCACGTTATAGTTTGAAGTACTCTATAGCATCACTTAATGCTATAGTTTTTAAAGGATTTTGCAAACTGATCACGGCAAGTTCAAAAGTCTATATTAAGGGGGTTTAGAAAAGATCTTCAATTATATCAAAACTGTCGGTGATTTCATGCACGTGACCTGCGGGAAAATACAAACCTGTGCGCTATTTTAATCATAAGGACTAAAATGAGATTGAACGTATAAAACTACAATGTAAGCCATACTTTCATATCAAATAGGGTGGTCGCAATGATCGCAAAACACACTTAAAATATCGTAATGATTTAAAATTCCATATATATATGCTTTACTGGTAATAACTCCACGTGACTATACGTTCATGGAAATATGTAAATATCGCTTTGATGCGCTGACATAACAATTACATAAATACGGGGATGTTACTAATTAGACTGCAATTTAAATGTACCTTAAATATATTAAACCTCTGTATTGTGCATCACGGTGTGTATTTTAGGACACTTCCATCTGTGGCAATACATGTGTTCGTACAAATGACAGTGTATACAATACGTATTAAATGAAAACAGTATTAACGTGTGCCAGCTTATAGGTTGATGCGATTTCAATATTGTGTGATCTGGATTTAAATCCATCTGTATTAATTAATTTTATTGTGTATTTTACTCGGGCAAAAGCGATAATGATAGTGCGCTTGTGATATAAAAAAGACAATAAAAAAAAACAGCGGAAGAATTAGCACTAAAAGGATTTCTTTAACAAATATTTCATCTTCTTAAACACAAAATGAAGACAAAAAAAGAAGATCCTACTCAAAATAAATAAAAAAAACAATAAAAAAGAGTACAACAGCAAATACAAAGCTAAATTACCACTATATGAAAAAGTGGTATGTACACCATTACAGAAGGGGTTGATTAACATACATTTGCGCATCCCCTAATCATAATTGTATGCTTTTAATAAAAAAAAAACTATATCACGTGTTACCATAATGTATGTGTACAATTATACACGTATTCGTGCTTTTGCACAATATGTCAATATATCAATGATGTGTAATGTCTGCTCGGTCGCGTGAAGGTAAATCCTCTGCCTCTACATACCGATGATATGACTCTTGCAAATGATTTTTTGAAGTTTTTTAGTGATAACATTTCAAAGTTGAGAGATGACTTGGATGATATAAACGTAGATACATCCGACTATATTGAGTCTGAAACATTAAACTCACCTTTAGTTAACAATGCATTGACTGAGTTTAAAGCACATTCTGAAAATGACGTCATTAAACTTGTGCAAGAATCAATGTCAACAACATGTGAACTAGATGTTTTTCCAACATCAGTTTTGAAAGAAAATCTTCAATATGTTATTCTAATTGCAAAAGAAATTGTGAATAGGTCACTATCATCTGGTGTATTTCCAAAAGAGTGGAAAAGAGCTGTGATTAAACATTTACTGAAGAAGAAAGGTCTCCCCCTAGAACTGAAAATCTATCGGCCTGTCTAAAACTTATCATTTTTATCAAAAATTCTGGAAAAATCTGCCTTCCAACAAATTACTGATCATATTGAAGCAATTAATCTTCCTCTATCATACCAAAGTGCTTACTGGAAAAGTCACGGTGTCGAAACTGCAATGATAAAAATGTATAATGATCTATTAAATGCTATGGACAACAACCGTGTAACAATCGTTGTTATGATAGACCTTAGTGCGGCATTCGATACAGTCGATTTTCAAATATAACTTCAAATTCTTAAGGATGACTTTGGTATTAAGGAAACTCCATTAAACTGGGTGGAATCTTTTCTAACTGAAAGAACAATGAAAGTGATCATTGATAATGTGTCCTCCATCACAGAGCACCTGAAATTTGGCGTCCCACATGGCTCCTGTGCAAGTCCTGTCATCATCTTTACCATATATATTGCTGCTCTGAAAAAAGTTGTGCAGAATTACCCTACTGAACTCTATGGTTATGCGGATGACAATAAAATCGCTTTCAGAATTCAGGCTGGAAATGTGCAAAACGAGGCAATTATTTTTCAACAGCTTAGTGATTGTCTAAATGATGTTATCATGTAGATGGCAAAGTTCAAGTTAAAAATGAATAACTCAAAAACTAAAATTATTATTATGGGACTAGGCGTCAGTTAGCAAAGATTAACATCTCGAGTGCAAATGTTGGTGGATGTGAAGTAAAGTGTGTTGATCATGTGAGAGATATTGGAGTATATATGGAGAATACTTTAAATTTTGACCTTCATATTAGAAAGAAATGCCAGATTGCACATGCCCAACTTAGAAATCTGAAAGGTATTCGCAAACACCTTACACAAACGTCAACAGAAATCTCAGTACATGGACTTATTCATTCCCACATTGACTTCTGCAATGGACTTTTCACTAATATACCTGCCTATCAGATTGAGAGACTTCAAAGAATCCAAAATCGTGCGGCCAGGGTATGACCAACCTAGTAGTGAAATTCTTAAATCTCTCCACTGGCTGCCTGTAAGGGCAAGAATAATGTACAAAATACTGGTTCTTGTCTTTCAAATTGTGCAGGGAACAGCTCCATCTTATTAGAAGGATTTGCTCAATCGTATTCAGGGAAAATACAGATTAAGATCATTTGATGAAATTAACTTTATAGTTCAAAGAACAATAATGAAAATGGCAGACAGATCATTTACTGTAGTTGGCCGAAAGTGGTGGAATGGACTTCCAAAATATCTCAAATGTGTAACCAGTGAAAGTATATTTAGGCAAAAACTGAAAACTCATTTGTTTAATATGTTTTATAACTAAATGATACGACTGTGAAGTTTTTATATGCATAATGTTTGTAGGACTGTGCATATAATTTTATACAACCGTGTGAAGCGCAACAGAGTAGTGTGCTTACGATACATTTTTGCGCTATACAAAAGTATTTGTATAAAATTTGTATTCTATTTGTAATCTATTTTAAGCTCCATTTTGTAGAAATGACAATAAATATCCCACAATTTCAACTTGAATCAATTTCATGTTTTCCAAAATAGTTTATTGTGATTGCTTGCAACATGTGCATGTCGTGCTCGTATCAAATTTAAAATATGCATTAATTAAAACTGATAATTTAGATTGACATAGTCAACAATTATACAGGACATTATGGTCTCGTGGCCTGTGTACGGTGTGTATCAGACAATATAAACATGGTTTGCTTACTGCAAGATCTGTTGTCACTTCCTCTCTATGTTTGTATTACATAATTAGTATTGTTATATTTATTCTGTATTTTATATTCCTCATGATGATGTTTTCGTGGCATAGCTGTTGAAGTACACTTTGAGTTCATTGTTGTTTGTTGTTGTGAAGTCGTTGCGTGCGGTGTTTTTTTCGGTGGGTTGCGTTGTGATATATGAAGCTCCGTTAAAAAGTGTATATACCTTATCACTCAGTGTACCAACATACCAAAACTATAGTGCAAAGAATGTCCAAAAAGTACATAATGTTCAAAATGTAAACACAGATAAACATCTTAATTTAGGTACATGAATTAATAATATGTTGAATGTAAATAACATCTGTTGAAGTAATAAGTTCATTTAAAAAGGATATAGTTATGTATATAGTATATAAATGAGTATGCTACAGCTTACCATAGAACTTATCGTGTTACATAGTG
Organism: Panopea generosa; assembly: GCA_029582155.1. Classification (NCBI taxonomy): domain Eukaryota; kingdom Metazoa; phylum Mollusca; class Bivalvia; order Adapedonta; family Hiatellidae; genus Panopea; species Panopea generosa. The sequence continues at coordinate 48,646,363 of CM055906.1, read as the reverse complement.
CAATAATGCAAACACGTTTTTCTCTTACGCCCTGCTGTGTGTATTTCTGATATTACAAATTTATACTGTACGATCAAGCCAGAATGTGTATTGGTTAGATATTGTTCCAAATTGAAACAATATTTTTCATTTGAACGTACTAGATAAATGCAAGCTCTGCTTTTGTGATGGATTTAATCGTTGTAAACAGAGGATCAACAACTGACATTTCAATCATTAAAATTGCGAGTTAGTAACTTAATGTGTTTATGTCTCTGGATAAACCAAGTATTTGCAATAAGAGCAATATTGAAGAAACTAAGTTTGTTTGATTTATTAAGCGCCATATTTATGTCATCGAGGACTAACAGACGAACAGTTTACCTAATCACTCTTTCCTGGGATCCAGAAAGTTTAACCAGCACACCCATCTCTACATACGGCTAAAATTATCGCCTTTTACTTGAAAAGAAACTAATTCACCAATGAAACATAAACTTTAAGTTGATGATATGATATAATCACAATCGCCGTCACCACTACAACATCATCATCATCATTTTCACCATCATCATCACAATCCTCCTCATCATCAGCATCATCATCATCACCACTACCATCATAATCATCATTATACTCATCATCATCATCATCATCATCATCATCATCATCATCATCATCATCATCATCATCATCATCATCACCACAACTACCACTACCATCATCATCATCAACATACTCATCATCATCATCATCATCATCATCATGATCATCATCATCATCATCATCATCATCATCATCATCATCATCATCATCATCATCATCATCATCATCATCATCACTACCACCACCATCATCTTCACCATCATCATCATCATCATCATCATCATCATCATCATCATCATCATCATCATCATCATCATCATCATCATCATCATCATCATCATCATCTTCACCACCACTACCATCATCTTACTAATCACCATCATCATCATCATCATCACCACTACTACCATCATCATCATCATCATACTCATCATCATCACCATCATCATAACCACTACCACCATCATCATAATCACCATCATCATACTCATCATCAGCATCATCTTCATCATCATAACCACTACCACCACCACCACCACCACCATCATCATCATCATCATCATCATCATCATCATAATTATCACCATCATCATCATCATTATCACCATTATCATCATCAACAACAACAGTAATATTGACTACACGTGATGATTCCTATCCAAAGGCGACATAACAAAACTAGTTTGCGAATCAGACATCAGAAATTACTTGGAGAAGAAATCAAATCATATGAGAAGAGAGAACATATTGATGAAACAAGTGTACCGCATAGATTAGATAGAATATGCTAACTTGGTACCGAAACCCTCCTAATGTACTTTACGCAGGCCAGTGTTGGTGACTGAAACTTTGATTGAAAGATTACCTTTGGTGTGGTTATCTATTTACACAGTGATAATACTTGTTATTACACTAAATAGAGATCATATTCGATAATTTCAAATAAGATGTTATCCTAACATCTGTATTATTGTCAATAATTACTACTAATCTTTCATTTAAATTGTTTTCCAGTTATGTTTTAAAAAACACTTTGGCGATATAACTGAAAAAATGTTGAGTTGAAAGCGACTCTTTGCACTATATATACAACAGCTCCTAACGTCTAATGGAAATCTCACCTTCAGTACCTTTAGTATTTTTATTTGTATTGGGTAGGATATTTCTTTTTTTTCTATTTTTGTGTTCTATGAACGGAAATATTTGTTAAAAATTTTAGTGATGATTTAAGAAGATGTGGATGTTTGTTCAAATCATTATATGTTGAGGTGGAGGAGAGTTGAGGTGGAGGAGAGTTGCTGTTGAGGAGAGTTGAGGTGGAGGAGAGTTGAGATGGAGGAGAGTTGAGGTAGAGTAGAGTTGAGGTGGAGGAGAGTTGTTATGGAGGAGAGTTGAGGTGGAGGAGAGTTGAGATGGAGGAAAGTTGAGATGGATGATAGTTGAGGTGGAGGAGAGTTGCTGTGGAGGAGAGTTTAGTTGGAGGAGAGTTGAGGTGGAGGAGAGTTGAGTTGGAGGAGAGTTGTAGTGTAGGAGAGTTGAGGTGAAGAGAGTTGAGATGGAGCCGAGTTGCGGTGGAGGAGAGTTGAGGTGGAGGAGAGTTGCGGTGGAGGAGTGTTGAGGTGGAAGAGAGTTGCGGTGGAGGAATGTTGAGGTGGAGAAGAGTTGAGATGGAAGAGAGTTGCGGTGTAGGAGAGTTTAGGTGGAGGACAGTTGTGGTGGAGGAGATTTGAGGTGGAGGAGAGTTGAGATGGAGGAGAGTTGCGGTGTATGAGAGTTTAGGTGGAGGAGAGTTGTGGCGGAGGAGATTTGAGGTGGAGGAGAGTTGCGGTGTAGGAGAGTTTAGGTGGAGGAGAGTTGTGGTGGAGGAGATTTGAGGTGGAGGAGAGTTGAGATGGAGGAGAGTTGCGGTGTAGGAGAATTGCAGTGGAGGAGAGTTAAGATGGAGGAGAGTTGAGGTGGAGGAGAGTTGATATGGAGGAGAGTTGAGGTGGAAGAGAGTTGAGATGGAGGAGAGTTGCAGTGGAGGAGAGTTGAAGTGGAGGGGAGTTGAGATGGAGGATAGTTGAGGTGGAGGAGAGTTGATATGGAGGAGAGTTGAGGTGGAAGAGAGTTGAGATGGAGGAGAGTTGAGGTAGGGGGGAGTTGATATGGAGTAGTGTTGCGGTGGAGGAGAGTTGATGTGGAGGAGAGTTGAGATGGAGGAGAGTTGCAGTGGAGGAGAGTTGAAGTGGAGGGGAGTTGAGATGGAGGATAGTTGAGGTGGAGGAGAGTTGGTGTGATGGAGAGTTGAGATGGAGGATAGTTGAGATGGATGAGAGTTAAGATGGAGGGGAGTTGAGATGGAGGATAATTGAGGTGGAGGAGAGTTGAGATAGAGGAGAGTTGCGGTGGAGGATAGTTGAGGTGGATGGGCGGGAATATGTTTTAGGTAACACAGTCTTATAGTTTTCTTGCCAACGGCTGATTTATATCCCATATATCATATTTTTTATTCCACATGATAAATGGAATGTATACGGTCAAGTTCAATCATAGATATGGACGATAACAATAGTCTCTGATCAAATACTCATTCAGTGAGAAGTACCGAAACAGTCAAAAATTATATACCTGGCTCTAATTGATCCAGTTAATTTAAAAGCCATTTTGGCAATATACTATTATGTTGTATCCGAATAATTGTGTTTGTATGTTTTTAAACAAAGGTGTCCAAGAACTTTTTGGACGTAACTTGTATATATATATACGACTCTATTTTATTGGACCTGTTAACCTAACAGCCATCTAAATTGTAAATATAAGTAAAACTTAAATATAAAACATTATCATGCTCACAGTTAAAAATAATAGTTCAATTTATTAACAAAGCTCCATCAAATCGAATATTTCATGTTCGTGTCACAAAATAATTATCATCACAAATGTGGTCGACTTTTAAAAAGATCGGTGATCACAAAACACTTTGTGCCGTGGTCAATGTTTCCATCAGCATATAAAATACATAACAATGAATCAAGAATAAGAAACCCCCTCGTCTAACCATGTTTTCTCTGATGAATTGTCATCCTTGTGTTGATACTACAATAGTCTATGTTATCCTGGGCATTGTTTCCATAGAGAATAAGCAGTAAGTATGCAGCGTAAGATATGAAAACTGTTATCAAAGACAAATGGTCAATATGTGTAAGTTACTGATAAATGATGATAACAAACTGACTCTGGCTAGTGTCTTAGAGCGGGACAGCGTGTCAGTGTATTCTGCTGTCGAGACCTGGACTTGTATTCACAAACCATTCTTAAGAATATTCTTAGAATTTAGCTCAAGAATGAATTTTGAAAAAACAATATTTATTGAGGCTTAAATTTGCAAATATGCAGGAACACCTAATATGTTATCAAATGCACTCTCACAATTATTATATGTGTCACGGTAAACTAAATATCTGAGGTTGTTTTTTGAATTTTCATGCTCAAGTCTAAGAATATTCTCAAGAATGGTTGGTGAATACGACCCCTGTTTAGGTATGTTTATTTATGTTTTTAGAAACGTTAAAGAATACAAAAATATATCAGATATTATTGAACGTATTACTGTTATATAGCTTAAAGGGACAAACGTCAACGCCGAAATCAAGTTTTACTTTTGTTCGAGCACTTTCACACCTATGGAAGGATTTCTGTATTGCGATATTAAATTTTGAAAATGAAGTCATAATTATAGAATTGTAGCACTTTCTTCTATATGTGTATATCAGTAGTATTTATTTTGGCTCTGTACTAGAACAAATTGTGTGAATAACAAAACTCCTGAAATTAAATAGTGTAATAGACTCTTCTATCTTGTTTTTGGACTAGACCAATATGATTTAAGTAGGAGTGGAAAATGTGACTCAAGATACAACGAAAAAAATACTGTATGAAACTGATGACGTCTATTGCAAGCTTCTTTGTGATTCAGAATGATCACGTCTTAACAGTAGCTGTTGGTAATTTAACCACATTTGGGTATTGTTTTATAACAGGTTTCACCTTATTAAAACAATATGGAGAACACTTAATTTAATTTTTCCAATTGATTCTTTAATTAAACTAAACAAAGTTCATGGAAACTTAATGGAAATTAAATTTTCTTTAAATTAAAGAGAATGAAATTTAATCAGCATTGTGTCTTATAAGAGAACAGACCAAACGGCGACTTGTAAGTTCAGTCTCCATTATGAATGTGTGGGTGGTTAGGTTACACATGGAAACATAAGATGATGGTATAATCGATATTAATACTTAATATAAAACTGTTGTTTTTGCGGGGAGGGGTGGGGCGTTGATAATGAGGATTAATGCCTTAATGTTCAGTATATGACAGGTTATATATCGCATATCCATTT
>CM055906.1:48633893-48636393 GCA_029582155.1 Panopea generosa | reverse complement strand
GTCTTCTAGAAATATATGAGAATAATCCAAATCATGTACTATTTCCGTTAGCTCCAGATTTGTAGGTATGTGCCCCTCCATATGGGGAACCATATTCAACAACGAAAATGCCATGCGATATGAAATGGCTTGACACAATTTTGCACTTCGTCCATGTATTGCCTTCAACAACGTGAAGAAATAGTATACTAACATGCGTTTTACAAGATAGTAACGAAACAGATGCCAGTGTATTAGACAGACCATGTCTTGTTCCAATAAAATATGTTTTTTGTCATTTTCGTTAATATTACACAATGTCGCAGTTTCTGATTCCTTTCTTGCATTTTCGTTTTCAAAATAATCTATTTGCTTGTCTATGTTAGTCTTATCAGCTTCCAGTAAGGATTTAAGTAACAAATTCTCAGGGAAATGTTTCAATATGACTTCCGTTTCGGTTGATTTAGTTCTTATTTTACATTTCTTTCTGCACATCGGGCATGGGAAATACGCATCCCTTACCATATGTTTATGTTTATCCATGCAATATCTCTTAATGAGTGCCATGACGCATTGTTTACAAAACGTGTGCTGACAAGGTAGTATTCGAGGACTGACAAATGGGTCCATACATATTTGACATATAAACAAAGATTCGCTGCATCTAACATTGACATTGTCCGTAAACGTACCGGCTGCCATGGTCAGGCCTTTATTATTGTATACGAAGTTAACATCAGCTGGGAAAAAAAAGAAGTTTAGTCATGAAAAAATGCATTAAATTATCATTAAATCATTTTTGGTGTGTAATACATTCATATAGTCACCCTATAAATATAGAATTATCAGTTTACAATATATTTCATGTGGGGATTGTGATATGTGGGTGTAGTACTTCATTATGGTGTATACTGTTCCATTATGTTCTGTAATGCTCCATTACAATGTATGTATAATGTTCCATTATGGTGTATACTGTTCCATTATGTTCTGTAATGCTCCATTACAATGTATGTATAATGCTCCATTATGGTGTATACTGTTCCATTATGTTCTGTAATGCTCCATTACAATGTATGTATAATGTTCCATTATGGTGTATACTGTTCCATTATGTTCTGTAATGCTCCATTACAATGTATGTATAATGCTCAATTATGGTGTATACTGTTCCATTATGTTCTGTAATGCTCCATTACAATGTATGTATAATGCTCCATTATGGTGTATACTGTTCCATTATGTTCTATAATGCTACATTACAATGTATGTATAATGCTCCATTATGGTGTATACTGTTCCATTATGTTCTGTAATGCTCCATTACAATGTATGTATAATGCTCCATTATGGTGTATACTGTTCCATTATGTTCTGTAATGCTCCATTACAATGTATGTATAATGCGCCATTATGGTGTATACTGTTCCATTATGTTCTGTAATGCTCCATTACAATGTATGTATAATGCTCCATTATGGTGTATACTGTTCCATTATGTTCTGTAATGCTCCATTACAATGTATGTATAATGCTCCATTATGGTGTATACTGTTCCATTATGTTCTGTAATGCTCCATTACAATGTATGTATAATGCTCCATTATGGTGTATACTGTTCCATTATGTTCTGTAATGCTCCATTACAATGTATGTATAATGCTCCATTATGGTGTTTAATGCTACATGAGATATATTATGATACACTACGATGTATAATGTTCCATTATGCTTTATAATGTATAATCCTCCATAATGATATATACTGCTCCATTATGATGTATAATTCTCCATATGATGTATAAGCTCCATTATGATGTATAATCCTCCAAAATGATATATACTGCTCCATTATGATGTATAATCCTCCATAATGATGTATACTGCTCCATTATGCTTTATAATGTATAATCCTCCATAATAATATATACTGCTCCATTATGATTTATAATCCTCCATAATGATGTATAATGCTCCATTATGCTTTATAATGTATAATCCTCAATAATGATTGTTCCATTATGATGTATAATCCTCCATAATGAGTGTTCCATTATAATGTATAATCTTCCATAATGATCTATACTGCTCCATTATGATGTATAATCCTCCATAATGATATATACTGCTCCATTAAAATGTATAATTCTCCATAATTATGTATAATGATCCATTGGGATGTACAATCCTCAATTATTATGTATAATGCTCCATTCTCCGTTCTCGAATCAGTAGAACTACTATCGAGTGTCGTTTCTGAGTGGCATCGGGTCCAGCTAGGAATCAAACCCGTTACCTCTGGCGTGAGCGGTAAACACTTACCACAACACTACCGCCACATCTAACGCTCAATTACGATGTATAATACTTCGTTGTTATAGCATTTTAACAACCCAGAAAGAAATAAACTCGCTTTCTATGATCGACTGATTAGAAAAATAGGTTGTAGCGTTTTTTTAAAGCAGTATATTATTCCAATGGGTTATAAAGCAAACATTCATTCTACTACATTGCCTACTAT
>CM055906.1:48413893-48628893 GCA_029582155.1 Panopea generosa | reverse complement strand
TATTTACTTTGCTTGGCCTAGTTGTAGTTCCATAAACGTTGTTTGGTGTAAATCAAAACTGTCTTGTGTATGGAAAATATCCATTAGATGTTTAAGCTATGGACACATGTACTCCAACAATAAAAGCCGATTTATGAGACCGTTCTGTCGATTTAACATTCTTAATTGACAACTTGCACGTGCATGTAATTAGTCAGTCAGCCGGGCGACTGTCCATTTGTGACAGAAATTGGCCACAGCATCTTCCACTGTGTATAGGTGCTTGGATATTGTAGAGCAGTAATTTACAGAAACAATCAGAAAATAAATATACATCCTTCAAATAGCATATCAGTCTCCGTTACACAGATGCAGTCTCTCCAAACGCAAAGTTATTCAATGATGAATATACTGAAATTTGTTTGGTACTACACTAGAATAAATATATACAGGAATGCGTAAATACACGTGGCAAATAACATTTTGTTGTATATTGTTTTATACAATGCACAGTGACTTAATAATTGGCCTTGTTGTTATTAATAAATAGGTGCTATGGGTAAAGGAACTGCGAACAGATAACAAGTCCGGACAACGAAACATCAAATATTAATAAACCCATTACTGAATCATTCGCTAGCCAAATATCGGCATCATGCTTTTTTTAATATGAAACTAATTATAAACACAAAAGCCTAGATAAGTTCTACGATACCACTAGCCAAATACTGGTTTCCTACTTTTCACTAATCATGAACACAAACTGCTAGCTTAGTGTTACGGAATGTTATCTAAGTGTGTCAACTGTTGTTTCACTGATGATTTTTATTCTTTATTGTATGGTAAATAAAACAAATTGCATGCTTGTCATACATTGAAGGACGCAAATGAAAGAAGTGAAACATGTGTTTCATTGTTTGTCAACTTCCGCAATACCAAGATATAATGAGAAAAGTAGGGGTCATGTGTCACCCAAGATAAAAAATCTTTTTAGTGTGTACACGTTTGACAAAGTGAAAGAAGACGTCAGAAATCATGTACTCGTATTCTGTTTTCTAAGCATCATTTTAAGTCCACAATTCAAATATGACAATAGTTTCAAAATACATCAATAATGGCATTCAAATAAAATAAGTAAAGCACATTTTAAAGAAGAAAACACACGGATTATATATATCCGGCCATTAACCGCCCATGGAAGCATTTCCTGTTACCAATGGAGGCTCTATGCCTCTATTACGATTGGCCTGGAGGCATGGGCATTTAGACTTCGTTCCGATTTCGGTCATGCCTTGTGCGGGATTAAATTACAGAAACACAGTCTAGATCGTTCTGCTGCGCATGCTTAGTAAAAATCAAGTACGTTTAGGTACATGGCACCGCGGTTAGGTTCGCTAATGTAATTGTATAGGCATATCTAGATTATTAATATACTATAGTTGTGTGGTAAGTAGGATATTTGCATTATCACGTTATTCGTTGATTCGTTTCGGGGGGTCTTTATTTTTCTCTATCTTTCCAAAATGTGGAGCGCGTGATCCCGTGGTAGAGCATCGGAACCAGAATCAGAGGAGCGTCGGTTTGATTCTCCGCCATTGCTTTTTGTAGTGCCCTGGAGCAAGACACCTTATCCGCCATGGTTATTTGTAGTACCCTGGAGCAAGACACCTTATCCGCCGTGGTTATTTGTAGTACCCTGGAGCAAGACACCTCATCCGCCATGGTTATTTGTAGTACCCTGGAGCAAAACACCTTATCCGCCATGGTTATTTGTAGTACCCTGGAGCAAGACACCTTATCCGCCATGGTTATTTGTAGTACCCTGGAGCAAGACACCTTATCCGCCATGGCTATTTGTAGTGCCCTGGAGCAAGACACCTCATCCGCCATGGCTATTTGTAGTACCCTGGAGCCAGACACCATATCCGCCGTGGTTATTTGTAGTACCCTGGAGCAAGACACCTTATCCGCCATGGTTATTTGTAGTACCCTGGAGCAAGACACCGTATCCGCCATGGTTATTTGTAGTACCCTGGAGCAAGACACCTTATCCGCCATGGCTATTTGTGGTGCCCTGGAGCAAGACACCTCATCCGCCATGGTTATTTGTAGTACCCTGGAGCAAGACACCTTATCCGCCATGGCTATTTGTGGTGCCCTGGAGCAAGACACCTCAACCGCCATGGTTATTTGTAGTACCCTGGAGCAAGACACCTTATCCGCCATGGCTATTTGTGGTGCCCTGGAGCAAGACAGCTTATCCGCCGTGGTTATTTGTAGTACCCTGGAGCAAGACACCTTATCCGCCATGGCTATTTGTGGTGCCCTGGAGCCAGACACCTTATCCGCCATGGTTATTTGTAGTGCCCTGAAGCCAGACACCTTATCCGCCATGGTTATTTGTAGTGCCCTTGAGTAAGACACTTTATCCGCCGTGGTTATTTGTGGTGCCCTGGAGCCAGACACCTTATCCGCCATGGTTATTTGTGGTGCCCTGGAGCCAGACACCTTATCCGCCATGGTTATTTGTAGTGCCCTGGAGCAAGACACCTCATCCGCCATGGTTATTTGTAGTACCCTGGAGCAAGACACCTTATCCGCTATGGTTATTTGTGGTGCCCTGGAGCAAGACACCGTATCCGCCATGGCTATTTGTAGTGCCCTTGAGCAAGACACCTTATCGGCCATGGCTATTTGTAGTGCCCTGGAGCAAGCACCGTATCAGCCATGGCTATTTGTAGTGCCCTTGATCAAGACACCGTATCCGCTATGGCTATTTGTAGTGCCCTGGAGCAAGACACCGTATCCGCCATGGCTATTTGTAGTGCCCTTGAGCAAGACACCTTATCTGCCATAGCTATTTGTAGTGCCCTGGAGCAAGACACCTTATCCGCCATGGCTATTTGTAGTGCCCTTGAGCAAGACATCTTATCCGCCATGGCTATTTGTAGTGTCCTTGAGCAAGACACCTTATCCGCCATAGCTATTTGTAGTGCCCTGGAGCAAGACACCTTATCCGCCATGGCTATTTGTAGTGCCCTGGAGCAAGACACCTTATCCGCCATGGCTATTTGTAGTGCCCTTGAGCAAGACACCTAATCCGCCATAGCTATTTGTAGTGCCCTGGAGCAAGACATCTTATCCGCCATGGCTATTTGTAGTGCCCTGGAGCAAGACACCTTATCCGCCATGGCTATTTGTAGTGCCCTTGAGCAAGACATCTTATCCGCCATGTCTATTTGTAGTGCCCTTGAGCAAGACACCTTATCCGCCATAGCTATTTGTAGTGCCCTGGAGCAAGACACCGTATCCGCCATGGCTATTTGTAGTGCCCTTGAGCAAGACACATTATCCGCCATAGCTATTTGTAGTGCCCTGGAGCAAGACACCGTATCCGCCATGGCTATTTGTAGTGCCCTTGAGCAAGACACCTTATCCGCCATAGCTATTTGTAGTGCCCTGGAGCAAGACACCTTATCCGCCATAGCTATTTGTAGTGCCCTTGAGCAAGACATCTTATCCGCCATGGCTATTTGTAGTGCCCTGGAGCAAGACACCTTATCCGCCATGGTTATTTGTAGTGCCCTGGAGCAAGACACCTTATCCGCCATGGCTATTTGTGGTGCCCTAGAGCAAGACACCTCATCCGCCATGGTTATTTGTAGTGCCCTGGAGCAAGACACCGTATCCGCCATGGCTATTTGTAGTGCCCTGGAGCAAGACACCTTATCCGCCATGGTTATTTGTAGTGCCCTGGAGCAAGACACCTTATCTGCCATGGCTATTTGTAGTGCCCTGGAGCAAGACACCGTATCCGCCATGGCTATTTGTAGTGCCCTGGAGCAAGACACCTTATCCGCCATGGTTATTTGTAGTACCCTGGAGCAAGACACCGTATCCGCCATGGCTATTTGTAGTGCCCTGGAGCAAGACACCTTATCCGCCATGGCTATTTGTAGTGCCCTGGAGCAAGACACCTTATCCGCCATTGCTTTTTTTAGTGCCCTGGAGCCAGACACCTTATCCGCCATGGCTATTTGTAGTGCCCTGGAGCAAGACACCGTATCCGCCAAGTCAACTTGTGTTTGAACCATTCCTCAGAAGCTTTACAAATAGTCAGTAAAATATGCATCATTTTGGGGTTTATGTTATCTGTTAAATTGTTATTAACGTACGATGCCGCTGCACCGACAAACCTGAACTAACATCTGTCGCGCATACAAACTGTGTATTTCCATTGAAACTGGGGATATATAACGCTCTGGTAACTTTTAACGTGTAACACAATACATAGATCAACATAAAACAAAGTTTCGCATGATGTAAAATGTGTTACTTTTAAATGTAGCTGGTGGTATTTAATGCAAGGAAGATATAGTTGCCATGGGTAACATCAGAGAGTATTTAGATTTTCTGTTTTCCCAAACATTTATAATTATGTTTTATATATGCTGCCTTTGTGTGTCCATTATATATACATGTGTATTTATTGTTCCTTTAATTTGGACTGTTTATATAAAGTGTTATTTAACTTTATTTCACATGGAATATTGCCTGCCGCTCTTGGAAGTAATGTATTATATTTGAATGATGTAGGTTAATGAAAAGTCCATATACAGTGTTATTTGTAAGCGGTAAATAAAATGTTTTCCTTTTGAAAATATGTCGGGTAAAATAAATCTTAGAGCGAAAATTAAGTGTTGCTTAAACAACAAACATGTAGTTATTGTGTAATAATTTCTTTCAATATTTCTGAAGGTTGGTATATGACATATATCGGTTTCAACATAAATTTCAGAAGATAAAAACATTTTCTCAAATTTTTCATCCATCAAAATTATTTTGCATTGAAATTTATTGACCAAATTTAGCTTTGTAACATTTCAAAAAATACTCGACTGAATTTGAAAAATGAAGTGATTTATTTAGTTCTGAAAAAGACTGTTTTACTGACTTATACTTTATGTTTTTTCCTGCAAAAATTGTGTTCACAACTTTTAGGAATAATAGAATCTAGTTTTCACCAACTTGTACCTAAGTGAATATTTAAAAACTTATTATGTTCATGTATAGGTATATATATATATATATATATATTAATATATATAGGTATAGGTGTATATATATATAGGTATTCAAGTTTGCTTTGATTAAAATAATATACATTTAAGCATGTTTTAATTTTGTAGGTATTTAGTTCATGAGCCAGGTTGGTAAAATTCATCAAGAGCTACGAGAGAATATAAAGTTTTGGCCTTTGGCACATGTATGTTATACTCCCTAGTACAGTCTAGTAATTAGTTTTAGCAGTGATGTAGGCCTACCTCTATTCCATTTTCAGAATTCATCAAAGTCTAAATCTCAAACTTGGACTTAAAATGTCAAAATTCAAAACCACCACACCGACATACATTCACAATTACACGCCCACAATATGTGACATCTATACATAAATATTTCATTTAAATACACAAGTTTATAATGGAAGTCACTAACTATACTCCCAAGCACATAGTGGTCATCACTTAAATTGTATATTTTGTGCCGCGACTACATTAACGATCACAATTATTTAAGGCACTGAGCACATATGAGAGTATAAGAATCCATCATGAGTAGGCCTACCCATGTGGGATAAAAAAAATATTCACGCGAGGGGTCAAAATTACATGCACGCACACACCTATCACATCTAGCGAACATTGTATATATCTACCGTTATCACAACATGAAATACGTTTGTCATTAAATGTTATGAGCAATCATCACTCTGGCAGTATGTGTGGACAGCACGAGTATAATGGCGTCAAGGATTTCATCTTAACTTATTTTGAAAACCCCTTGTATTTAGCACATGACCTTTAAACCCAAGTAGTTCGACTTGATAAATGCATTGCACCAATATCAGTCTGAGGAGACATCTTTAACCGCCTTAAAGCATAACAGCATGCCTTTTACTAAACATCTCCCAAACTAGTTTGTGATATTATCACAGTTGAATAAACGTGTAAGGCTGAGCGATCGATACCAATTTTCTTTGAGAAATCGTTAATCTAACCGATATAGATGAACTACCTCAAATCTTTAATCTAACCGATATAGATGAACTACCTCAAATCTTATATTCTGGTAGTCCTGCTTTCAGCACTAGCAAACATAAACCATCGGATTGCAGTGAAATATTGACAAAATTCCAATGGATTATGTCACTCATAATATTGTATAATATTATTTACACTTATGACTTGTTAAAAAACTTCCACATTTTAGTCTCCCCCCTCCCCTATCCACCTCCGTCACATATGGTGCTACATGATTCTTTATTCTATAGTTTCACCAGTAACAAATGTGGCCTTGTTGTGGTGGCCTTGTTGTTGTTTTGTTTGTTGTTTTGTTTGTTTTCTTTTGTTGTTGTTTTGTGGGGGGGTTGTTGCTGCTGCTGCTGCTGCTGCTGCTGCTGCTGCTGCTGCTGCTGTTGTTGTCCGTGTTATTTTTTAAATTAACGGTATTATAATACCAAGAACGCTTTAGAGATGTAAACCATTCACACGTTTGCGTTGCTATCATTAATAAATAAACAGCAATACTATGACTATGCCAATAAGTAACATAACACTAGATAATCCTAAAGTCATTTCTACATTGCTTTCAGTTTGTGTACTTTTGTCTACTTTCGTATGTTGTAAACGAGATAACGTGTCCTGAATGCAGCTTATGCGTAAACTATTGAAAGGGTTCTGCAACGAAGGATTGCCATCTAACTTCTGTAGTATTCCGTCTAAATCTTGAGCTGTTGACTCTATGTTATCTACATCGCGCATAAAACCGAGCACGGTTGTAGCTAAACTGTACGATAAATTCTTGTACTCTTCCAAATATTTGTGAACACATATAATGTCGTGTATGATAAAACATTGAAAAACGTAATGCATTAAGATATCTGTAACTAAACTGTATCGAAACAGATGCTCGTACATTTTTTTAAACTTTTCGTTGCCATTTAATATTACCTTTTCACTTTCTGATAAATTTAAACCTAATTCTACAGATTCTTCGTGTGTTTCTGTCTCACTTGCTTCTTTTTTAATATCGACGACACTTTTTCTTTCAGCTTCCAATAAAGTATTTAGTAATAAATTCTCCGGAAAACTTTTGAGAATTTCTTCTTTATTGTTCGATTTTGTTTTAACCTTACAATTCTTTCTACAGTTTGGGCACGGAAAGAATGAGTTGGACCTTTCGCCATGAACATCTATACAGTGTTTATCTATCAACGACAGGACGCATTGTTTACAAAATGTGTGCTGACATGAAAGTATTCTGGGACTGTCAAATAACTCCATACATATTTGGCATGTTAACAAAGATTCGCTGCATTTCAGAAGTATTTCGTCACTGAAATTACTGGTTGCCATGGTGACAATGTTGTGGTTTTCTATAAAAATACAATTCCACTGTTTCCTGCAAATATTAAAATGGAAACGTAACTGCACGATTACGTAACTATATAAAGTATAAATTTGTAGTTTTAAGTGTCAAGAAAAAACTTTTTTAAATTGCTGCCAACTAATTTATACATAATCTTTTATCATTTTAGATGTTGCCATAATAAATTATATATTGAAAATGGTATGTTGTATCGTATTGAAAGAACTATAAGATACGTCCGTTAATGTAATGCTGGTGCCATAGATGAATTCCATTACATTTTTAAGTATACCCACTTTACATCAGAGACAATTATTATTCAACTATTCAATTTCTTAAAAATATCTTCAGTTACTGTTTATGCCCCTTTAACATTATGTGTACTTTAGAAATTGAAAAAAATAACTTTTGAAATAAACTTACTGAAATTCCAGTGTTGACAATGAGTATTAAGAAGTGACCTATGAACCATATGTGAAAGTATGTACAAGTAGTATTAATGTTCTTCTCATAAAAACTGCTATAATTCCTATAAGAGCTAAATTAAAGTTAAATAAATTTACCTTTACTATCCTTTATAAAATACCACTGCAATGTTAAAGTATGCGATAATGTTATCACGTAGGTTGCGGTTGGACAGGGGTCCGAGACCACGCCGGTGGAAATAGGACGATAATATTGGATGATAAAATATCAGATAACTTAAATGGCAAGAGAACGAATAACATTAATGAGTAAATGTTGTGCAATGATAAAGACATCATGGACGAAACAAAAACAGCAATAGCAATTCAGGCAGTAATTTTGTTATTGTTTTTCCGAAGACTATCATTCACCGCAGTTGTCATATGATTTTTTTATAATATGTTGCCTTTCTATGTTTTTCATTTGTGTTATAATGTTGACGTTTTGATTTTGCTCACAAAGCATCGGTAACATATTGAGATTATATTGCGATAACCCCGCCCGGCAACAGTCTCCTTGATGATTGATATACGGCATTGTGTCTCATTATCACTCGTTTCTCACCGCTGATTCAAGTGGGACAATTATCAGTTACTTGCGGATATGGGGTGTGTCAGAGTATTTGGTTAACCTCTCAGGATCCCAGGAAACAATGGTTACATTAACTGAAAGCACTGATGGCATAAAAACGACACTAAATATTTAATCAATCAATCTATAGCGGTAAAGCACTGTCTTTCGCTACACAGATAAAACTCATTTCTTTCGCCAATCATGCACGTGCAGTACAGCTGATATATAAGTGTACTTTTAAGTGCTAATCAGCTCAGTTATAAAGATAATAAAGTGGTTCATGTGTTTCTGACACCTTACTATTATATTTTAAATGTAGCACCAGGGCCACATTTCTGTTCAACCTTAACTGTCAGGATCTTAACGCTGACAAAGTCGTTTTACCTTTAAATCTAATTCGATATGAAAATAAAAACTTTTCAGTTGTGTATGTGAGATAATGTGGTAAATCAATGTTAACATATGTGTCGTATTGTGACGATTCCTAATGAGATATTCAATATACAGTCATAACGTAAGTCGAACCTCATTCAGTTTGTGTGCATTTTCAATATATTTCATATGAAAATAGAGGCCTGAAAATATGAAAATAACAGTATTAAGTTATGTTATAAAAGCTGTTCATATTGTTTTTTTCATTATTCTAATAATGATCTAAGGTATCGTGGTAGTTGTGTTTATTAAAAACCATGGCTGTTGCTCATGGTATGAAGATGTCCATATATATCCTATATTTAGGTGAGTAACATACGATGCCTGCAGCAGGGTATGTCGTAATATCCGGACTTCTGTTTCACCAACATTTAGAAAGTAAGCTCAAAATAATTGATTATTCATTTATTATATAATCAGTGTCAATAAAACCATATGGAGTTAGCGGAACCAGTCTAAAATCATTATCTCTGAGATTGAATAATTTTTTTTAGATATTAAGGTATACTGTATACTTAAACGTGCATGTTAACAATAAGCCGGGTAAATATAGAATATTGGCAATAAGAAAATATAATTATGTTAAGAGGATACGTAGCTGTCAAAGGTCAAAGTTTTTACAAAGCATAAACATAAATAAAATGTGACCTGAGCATAATATGTACGGAAGAAGTGACGACGCGGAAAGCATAGTAGAAAAAAAAAGCCACTGGGATGTTTAAACTGTATAAAGGTCAATAGACCACTGGGGGGTTAAACCTTGGAAAGGACAGAAGTAACGCAGCCTCTGGGGGGTGGTTTATTGGTACAGGTGCACTTGATAGCTCACACCCACACACAATCCTACCGCCCATGTCGGCTAATCATGACCCGGTTAAGTATAAATAAAAAAGAGGAATGGAAAAAGAATAAATCTACGAATATTGACAGGGACATCAGACCCCGTTGTTCAACCCTTCTCCGGGCTGATATTAATATAAAGCTTGTTGACATTGTGCAATATGCGATATCCATTATCAGTTTATCGTGTTTGTAATATTGTATTACTGTATGTTATATTGTATTACGTGGTAAAACTGTTTTACACGCGCGTACAATTGCAAATCGACGGGTAGCCTATATTATGTTGACATAAACACGTGTGTATAACTTGGGTTAAAGCATCTGATATGAATAATTTAGCATTTGGCATGAAAAATTACGTTTCTGTTTATAAAACTTGCAACCCATGTGGCAACAACAAACGATAGGCAA
The DNA here is from genome assembly GCA_029582155.1 of Panopea generosa. NCBI lineage: Eukaryota > Metazoa > Mollusca > Bivalvia > Adapedonta > Hiatellidae > Panopea > Panopea generosa. The sequence continues at coordinate 48,618,762 of CM055906.1, read as the reverse complement.
ATATAAAGCACACTGACAATTCTTTCAAGTGCAGTAAGTGAATTGTTACATAAAATCAAGTTATTTTCTGGTTTTAATTTGTCTTCAGTTTGAGAACTTTTGTTTGCTGTCTTCTTCGTTTTTGACGTAGACAAATCTTCAGTTTGAGAACTTTAGTCTTCTTTCGTAGATAACCTTTTCTGGATGCTAAATATGATAGGGTCACCAAAAGTGTTTGCACTAAACGATCAAAGTCACTTTCCAACTGCTTCATTAATTCTTCTAAATCTGGAACTGCTTGGTCCGTATGCTCGATATGGTGCATTAAACCAAGTAGAGCAATTGCCAAATCACGCGATACATCCTTGTACTTGTCAACGGTATTCCGATTCCCATCACAAATAATATTTTGCGCGTGTACGTTTAGAAATTCTAATATGTGGTGCATTATGATTTCTTTAACTATTTTATATCAAATATATCGTCACTGTAGTAACCGGTTTCCATGACGCAGATGTCATCGTTTGCCTACCTTTCTAACCGTATACAGCTACTGTTACCTACACATTTAAAAAAACAGTAACAATTTGTCTTATCAGCTTCCGGTAACGATTCAAGTAACAAATTCTCGGGAAAATGTTTTGAGAGCTATTATGTGTCAGTTCGATTTAGTTCTTAATTTACATCTCTTTCTGCACGTCGAGCATGGAAAATACGCATCCATTTCCATATGTTTTTGTCCATCCATGCAATGTCTTTTTATGAGTCATTACTCATTGTTTACAAAACGAATGCTGACAAGGAGACAAGTAGACAAGGACATATACGAGGACTTCCAAAGAGTTCATACATATCTGACATATGAACTAAAGAGTCACTGCATCCAACATTGACATCGTCCGCAAACGTGCTGGTTGTCATGGTCAAATACATTATTTCTGTACCCTATCTTAACACCATCTGTAACAAAAGACATTTAGTCATACCAGAGACAGAAAAACATTTGTCAGTAAGTCACTGGCCATACAATTTGCATTAAATAATCATTAAATGATTTGTTCAAATTTCATAAGGATTTAAATTTTATTAATTTCACATTTTATTTTGGGTGTATAATTATAGTGTATGTAATTGGCTTTAATACAGCATGCATCGGTTTCCTGAACATTTTCTTCAATAATATTGACAGTTATTTTGATATTCTATAATCAATGTCAATGAAACCAAATATAGTTTGTAGTGCTCCAGTCTAACACTCATACACGCCCTTCATCTTTATCAAAGTTCCAAACTAATACAAAGTTACAAGTCTGCATAATTATCATATAATTCATAAATACATCATATAAATAGTGTGATGCAAAATGCTCCATTATGATGTGTAATAATCCATTATGATGTGTACTGCTCCATTAGGATGTATAATCATCCATTATGATGTGTAATGCTCACTTATGATATGTAATCCTATATTATGATGTGTAATGGTCCATTATGATGTGTAATGCTCAATCATGATGTGTAATGCTCGATTATGACGTGTAATCCTCCATTATGACGTGTAATGCTCCATTATGATATGTAACGCTCCATAATGACGTGTAATGATCCATTATGACGTGTAATGCTCCATTATGATGTGTAATCCTCCATTATGACGTGTAATGATCCATTATGACGTGTAATGATCCATTATGATGTGTAATCCTCCATTATGATGCGTAATCCTCCATTATGACGTGTAATGCTCCATTATGATATGTAATGCTCTATTATTACGTTAAATGCTCCAGTATGATGTATTATGCTCCAGTATGATGTATAGTGCTCCAGTATGATGTTTAATACTCCGTTACGATGTATAATGATCCAGTATGATGTATAATGCTCCAGTATGATGTTTAATGCTCCGTTACGATGTATAATGTTCCAGTATGATGTATAATGCTCCAGTATTATATATAATGCTCCTATACGATGTATAATGCTCCAGTATGATGTATAATGCTCCGTTACGATGTATAATGCTCCAGTATGATGTATAATGCTCAAGTATGATGTATAATGCACCGTTACGATGTATAATGCACCAGTATGATGTTTAATACTCCGTTACGATGTAAAATGCTCCAGTATGATGTTTAATGCTCCGTTACGATGTACAATGTTCCAGTATGATGTATAATGCTCCAGTATTATATATAATGCTCTGTTACGATGTACAATGCTCCAGTATGATGTATAATGCTCAAATATGATGTATAATGCTCCGTTACGATGTATAATGCTCCAGTATGATGTATAATGCTCAAGTATGATGTATAATGCACCGTTACGATGTATAATGCACCAGTATGATGTATAATGCTCGTTACGACGTATAATGCTCTAGTATGATGTATAATGCCCTAGTACGATGTATTATACTCGAGTATGATTGTATAATACTCCAGTATGATGTATAATGCTCCAGCATAATGTATAATGTTCCAGTATGATGTATAATGCTCCGTTACGATGTATAATGCTCCAGTATGATGTATAATGCTCCAGTACGATGTATTATGCTCGAGTATGATTGTAATGTTCCAGTATGATGTATAATGCTCCAGCATAATGTATAATGTTCCAGTATGATGTATAATGCTCCGTTACGATGTATACTGATCAAGTATGATGTTAAATGCTCCAGTATGATGTAAAATGCGCAAGTATGATGTTTAATGCTCCAGTATGATGTATAATGCTCCAGTATGATATATAATGATACGTTACGATGTATAATGCTCTAGTTTAATGTATAATGCATCGTTACGATGTATAATGCACCAGTATGATGTATAATGCTCGTTACGACGTATAATGCTTTAGTATGATGTATAATGCTCACGTACGATGTATTATGCTCGAGTATGATTGTAATGTTCCAGTATGATGTATAATGCTCCAGCATAATGTATAATGTTCCAGTATTATGTATAATGCTCCAGTATTATATATAATCCTCCGTTACGATGTATAATGCTCCAGTATGATGTATAATGCTCCAGTACGATGTATTATGCTCGAATATGATTGTAATGTTCCAGTATGATGTATAATGCTCCAGCATAATGTATAATGTTCCAGTATGATGTATAATGCTCCGTTGCGATGTATAATGATCAAGTATGATGTTTAATGCTCCAGTATGATGTATAATGCTCAAGTATGATGGTTAATGCTCCAGTATGGTGTATAATGCTCCAGTATGATATATAATGATGCGTTACGATGTATAATGCTCCAGTATGATGTATAATGCTCCAGTATGATATAGAATGCTCCGTTACGATGTATAATGCGCCAGTATGATTTATAATGCTCCATTAAATGTAACGCTCTGTTATAGTGTATAATGCTCAAGTAGGATGTATAATGCTCCTTTACGATGTATAATGCTCCGTTACGATGTATAATGCTCCAGTATGATATAGAATGCTCCGTTACGATGTATAATGCTCCAGTATGATATGGAATGCTCTGTTACGATGTATAATGCTCCATTAAATGTAAAGCTCTGTTATGGTGTATAATCCTCCAGTATGATGTATAATGCTCCGTTACGATGTATAATGCTCCAGTATGATGTATAACGCTCCGTTACGATGTATAATGCTCCAGTATGATGTATAATGCTCCAGTACGATGTATAATGTTCCAGTATGATGTATAATCCTCGAGTATGATGTATTATGCTCCGTTACGATGTATAATGCTGCAATATGATGTATAATCCTCCAGTATGATGTATAATGCTCCAGTGCGATTATAAAGCTGCAGTATGATGTATAACGCTCCGTTACGATGTACAATGCTCCAGCATGATGCATAATGCTCCAGTACGATGTATAATGCTCCAGTACGATGTATAATCCTCCAGTATGATGTATAATGCTCCGTTACGATGTATAATGCTGCAGTATGATGTATAATCCTCCAGTATGATGTATAACGCTCCAGTACGATGTATAATGCTGCAGTATTATGTTTAACGCTCCGTTACGATGTTTAATGCTCCAGTTTGATGTACAATGCTCCAGCATGATGTATAATGCTCGTTACGATGTATAATGCTCCAGTATGATGTTTAATGCTCCGTTACGATGTATAATACTCCAGTTTGTTGTATAATGCTCCTAACGATGTATAATGCTCCAGTATGATGTATAATGCTCCAGTATGATGTATAATACTCCAGTACGATGTATAATGCTTCAGTACTATGTATGATGCTCCATTATGATGTATATTGCCTCAGTATGATGTATAATACTTCAGTACGATATATAATGCTCAGGTACGATGTATAATGCTCCAGTATGATGTATAATGCTCCAGTATGATGTATAATGCTCCGTTACGATGTATAATGCTCCAATATGATGTATAATGCTCGTTACCACGCATAATGCTCCAGTATGATGTATAATGCTCCAGCATGATGTATAATGCTCCAGTATGATGTATAATGCTCCGTTACGCTGTATAATGCTCCGTTACGATGTATAATGCTCATGTAGGATGTATAATGCTCCAGTATTATGTATAATGCTCCAGTATGATGTTTAATGCTCCAGTATGATGTATAATGCTCCGTTACGATGTATAATGCTCCAGTAGGATGTATAATGCTCCGTTACGATGTATAAGGCTCCAGTATGATATATAATGCTCCGTTACGATGTATAATGCTCTAATATGATGTATAATGCATCGTTACGATGTATAATGCTCCGTTACGATGTATAATGCCTCAGTAGGATGTATAATGCTCCGTTACGATGTAAAATGCTCCAGTATTATGTATAATGCTCCGTAACGACGTATAATGCTCCAGTATGATATATAATGCATAATGCTCCGTTGCGATGTATAATGCTCCAGTATGATGTATAATGCTCCTTTACGATGTATAATGCTCCGTTACGATTTATAATGCTCCAGTATGATATATAATGCTCCATTATGATGTATAATGCTCCTTTACGATGTAGTATGAAGTATAATACTCCAGTAGGATGTATAACGCTCCAGTATGATGTATAATGCTCCTTTACGATGTATAATGCTCCAGTATAATGTATAATACTCCAGTATGATATATAATGCTCCGTAACGATGTAAAATGCTTCGTTATGATGTATAATGCTCCATTATGATTTACATTGTATAATACCCCATTTAGATTTGTGACGCTCTGTTAAGATGTATAAAGCTTCGTTACGATGTACATTGTATAATGCTCCATTAATATGTATAACGATCTGTTACGATGTATAATGTTTCGTTACGATGTACATTGTATAATGTTCCATTAATATGTATAACGCTCTGTTACGATGTATAATGCTTCGTTACGATGTACATTGTATAATGTTCCATTAATATGTATAACGCTTTGTTACATTGTATAATGTTCCATTAATATGTATAACGCTCTGTTACGATGTATAATGCTTCGTTACAATGTACATTGTATAATGCTCCATTAATATGTATAACGCTCTATTACGATGTATAATGTTTCGTTACGATGTACATTGTATAATGCTCCATTAATATGTATAACGCTTTGTTACGATGTATAATGCTTCGTTACGATGTATATTGTATAAGGTTCCATTAATATGTATAACGCTTTGTTACATTGTATAATGCTTCGTTACGATGTACATTGTATAATGCTCCATTAATATGCATAACGCTGTGTTACGATGTGTAATGCTTCGTTACGATATACATTGTATATACTCCATTAATATGTATAACGCTCTGTTACGATGTATAATGCTTCGTTACGATGTACATTGTATAATGCTCAATTAATATGTATAACGCTCTGTTACGATGTGTAATGCTTCGTTACGATGTACATTGTATAATGCTCCATTAATATGTATAACGCTCTGTTACGATGTATAATGCTTCGTTACGATGTACATTGTATAATGCTCCATTAATATGTATAACGCTCTGTTACATTGTATAATGCTCCATTAATATGTATAACGCTCTGTTACGATGTATAATGTTTCGTTACGATGTACATTGTATAATGTTCCATTAATATGTATAACGCTTTGTTACATTGTATAATGTTCCATTAATATGTATAACGCTATGTTTCGATGTATAATGCTTCGTTACAATGTACATTGTATAATGCTCCATTAATATGCATAACGCTTTGTTACATTGTATAATGCTCCATTAATATGTATAACGCTCTGTTATGATGTATAATGTTTCGTTACGATGTACATTGTATAATGTTCCATTAATATGTATAACGCTTTGTTACATTGTATAATGTTCCATTAATATGTATAACGCTCTGTTACGATGTATAATGCTTCGTTACGATGTACATTGTATAATGCTCCATTAATATGTATAACGCTCTGTTACGTTGTATAATGCTCCATTAATATGTATAACGCTCTGTTACGATGTATAATGTTTCGTTACGATGTACATTGTATAATGTTCCATTAATATGTATAACGCTTTGTTACATTGTATAATGTTCCATTAATATGTATAACGCTCTGTTACGATGTATAATGTTTCGTTACGATGTACATTGTATAATGCTCCATTAATATGTATAACGCTTTGTTACGATGTATAATGCTTCGTTACGATGTATATTGTATAATGCTCCATTAATATGTATAACGCTTTGTTACATTGTATAATGCTTCGTTACGATGTACATTGTATAATGCTCCATTAATATGCATAACGCTCTGTTACGATGTGTAATGCTTCGTTACGATGTACATTGTATAATGCTCCATTAATATGTATAACGCTCTGTTACGATGTGTAATGCTTCGTTACGATGTACATTGTATAATGCTCCATTAATATGTATAACGCTCTGTTACGATGTGTAATGCTTCGTTACGATGTACATTGTATAATGCTCCATTAATATGTATAACGCTGTGTTACGATGTGTAATGCTTCGTTACGATGTACATTGTATAATGCTCCATTAATATGTATAATGCTTTGTTACTATGTATAATGCTTCGTTACGATGTACATTGTATAATGCTCCATTAATATGTATAACGCTGTGTTACGATGTGTAATGCTTCGTTACGATGTACATTGTATAATGCTCCATTAATATGTATAACGCTCTGTTTCGATGTGTAATGCTTCGTTACGATGTACATTGTATAATGCTCCATTAATATGTATAACGCTGTGTTACGATGTGTAATGCTTCGTTACGATGTACATTGTATAATGCTCCATTAATATGTATAACGCTGTGTTACGATGTGTAATGCTTTGTTACGATGTACATTGTATAATGCTCCATTAATATGTATAATGCTTTGTTACGATGTATAATGCTTCGTTACGATTTACATTGTATAATGCTCCATTAATATGTATAACGCTGTGTTACGATGTGTAATTCTTCGTTACGATGTACATTGTATAATGCTCCATTAATATGTATAATGCTTTGTTACGATGTGTAATGCTTCGTTACGATGTACATTGTATAATGCTCCATCAATATGTATAACGCTGTGTTACGATGTGTAATGCTTCGTTACGATGTACATTGTATAATGCTCCATTAATATGTATAACGCTCGGTTACGATGTATAATGTTTCGTTACGATGTACATTGTATAATGTTCCATTAATATGTATAACGCTCTGTTACATTGTATAATGTTTCGTTACGATGTACATTGTATAATGCTCCATTAATATGTTTAACGCTTTGTTACATTGTATAATGCTCCATTAATATGTATAACGCTCTGTTACATTGTATAATGCTCCATTAATATGTATAACGCTCTGTTACATTGTATAATGATTCGTTACGATGTACATTGTATAATGCTCCATTAATATGTATGACGCTCTGTTACGATGTATAATGCTTCGTTAAGATGTACATTGTATAATGCTCCATTAATATGTATGACGCTCTGTTACGATGTATAATGCTTCGTTACGATGTACATTGTATAATGCTCCATTAAGATGTATAACGCTCTGTTACGATGTATAATGTTTCGTTACGATGTACATTGTATAATGCTCCATTAATATGTATAACGCTTTGTTACATTGTATAATGCTTCGTTACGATGTACATTGTATAATGCTCCATTAATATGTATAACGCTCTGTTACATTGTATAATGCTTCGTTACGATGTACATTGTATAATGCTCCATTAATATGTATAACGCTTCGTTACATTGTATAATGTTTCGTTACGATGTACAGTGTATAATGTTCCATTAATATGTATAACGCTCTGTTACGATGTATAATAAAAGATAATAAAAAATGTATATAAAAAAAAAGTATATAATATCACCATCTACAGTGCGTATGAATTGAAAATGTTAAATGTCTTTCATTCTTTATTTAATTCAATCATTTGAAGTCTTTGGCAGAAGAAGAGAGGAAAACGGAGAATCCGAAGAAACCCCCGTAGTTTTATTAGGCGTCAACCGTGTCGTATCAATGCAGAAGTAAAATGAAACTTGAAAGAGGAAAGAAATGGATGGCATAATTATTTTCGGAAGATCTTTATATTGTATGTCATTTGAGGAAGTTTTCAAATTCTTATGTTAGTTATGTATTACATAATAAATAAACTATGACATATGGTTATATCACATTCAAAGGGCATTTAAATAAACAACTTTGATTTAAAATCTGCCTGCCTGCCTGTCTGCCTGCCTGCTTGATATTGATAAATTTAAGGTGTAATATAATCCATTTTAATAAGGCATATCAAATATTCACAAATCTGCATGCGCCTCCATGACAGTGCCTGAGGAACAGGGATCACAATGAGTATAAAGGCGATTTGTTCAATCCCTGGTTCTTGATGCACGTGTCATGAGCTATACTTTTTGAGTGTCTTCTTATTCTTCGTGCATGTCTTTTAAGCAATTATTGGTATTGTATTACCATGTGTGTAAGATATGAATATACATGTATTTATCCCTTGTATGATTAAAATGAATAAAATTTAACTTACTTTTTCCTTAAAACTCCAGATTGTTTCAATATGCATGTCCATAATAAACGCGCTTTGCGTATGAACCATGTAACTGTTTTGACAATGATTTTACGTGGTAGACTTTGTAGAGTTAAACATTAATGTGCATAAATATATCACGATCGGACAACCTACAAAAATCTACATCTCACGTGAGGTGATATAAGATATTTATCAAAGTGTATACATAACATACAGACGCATGTATCTTTATAAATCACTGTTAAATTCTAGCGTGAATACCGCATAAAACTTGCAAAACAAAACATACAAAGGAAATTTGTACTCCGATTGCTGGTATTTATTGACACTGGTGATATGTCACTGTCGGCAGCGAAGGTTCGCTTGGTAATATTTATCCATGTTTCAATCTCCAGTTGAGTGGTAGACCATCGGGCCCAGGTTCGGGTCGTAGGTTCGATCCTCCGCTACGGCTATGTGTGGTGTCTTGAGAAAGACACTTTATCAATATCTGAACTTTTAACTTTGGATGAAAATGAATATCAAGTTATCAACTAGGGCAATATTTTGTTCCCGAATTTGAATTAATGCAGAAAACGAAACGAAATTGGAAAATTTCACCAAATCATTAATAACGTAGGTGAACCGAAATGTAGACTTTGAATTAATTAAATGCGAATGGCGAATGGCGAATTACGAAATTTTGTGTAAATTTCTTTTCAACTAAAAAATAAATAAATACGACACAACCAATGTAACCGTATTTTCTCTCGCTGTTTATATTAAAAAGATCATATTACCTGCCTTAGATGTGATCTAACCTTTTCTTAGATACCAAAATCATAAAAGTTTGTTAGGCCATTGGACTTGTTCACGTAAGATTTGGCAAAAGGTGTCAAATGCGCAACCTAAATATTTAGTACTTGTAGTTATTTTTTTTATGTTTATCTTATTTAATTTGATTCTATTTTTCAATCATTTGTTTACAGTTTTTAAAATTCGAGTTTTTTTGTTTCTGTCTATCGTTAGAAATAAACAGTAAACAAGTGTCTCTCTTAAAGCAACACATCCACGTTTAAACTTTTTTAAAAAGTTTTTCAATCGAGTTGTGAGCATATTTCCCATACATAAATATATGGTCAGTGAGCTGTATATGTGCTAACAAACACTATCCAGAACGCTTTAGAATTATAAAAAAAGATGTCCAAATTATAAAGCGTGACAAACGCTTTATAAATTATTTTTAAACTGCTGAGAATTCCAACTTGGCTTCAAATTGAATTATGCGAGTCGTATTAAAAAACTTCATGTTTTAGTGCGTAGTGTACTTTACCTGCCTTGAAAGTCATTTTGACAATTTTTTTTGACTCGGGCGAGTTACACGCTTGTTTTATAAAGTGTTAGTCACGCATTATAATTTGGGCATCATTTTGTACGGGATTGTGTTTATATGCTCATACAGCTAATTGATCATATGTTTGTATGGGAAATGTGCTCATAACTCAATTATTTTTTTTTTAAAAGTTCAAACGTGGATGTGTTGCTTAAAGAACACATGTTACCAGGGTGAGGGGCCGTGGTCACGACCAACTTTTCAGTTGTCCAGCATATAATCACTATTGTAAGAGTTTTTAAAATACATTTTAAAGTTAATTCTTGAGTTATTGCAAGTTTTTAGCATTTTGTAACCCGTTACATGAACACGTACGTACGCACGCATGTACACACATGCCTATTCATCAAAATATGTATGGATACGTGGTGCCGTTGTCTAATAATTCTGAATATGAATGGGAAATTGCAATATAACCATATCTTGTGTAGTGGCTGGCACCTCTTTCACAGTAAATATTTTAACATGATTCGCAAAAAAAATCTAATAAATTTAATAAGTTAATGGCATGTACAATGTGTCACGACTCGGCGTGCAGCGGATTAATCAGGCATGCCATTAGTGTCCAATTACAGATTAATGGGCCATTTATTGTAAGCAACGTGATTGGGGCACGCGACTCTAATGAGGCTGCAAGCTGGTGGTCATTTCTGACCAGTCGCTCTGTGGAAATGGTGTCGAAATTAATTATATTATATTAGTCTTTGGATCTATGGCTTCAGCTATTAAATAGCCACAGTTTGTGCAGCTCAATGTATTGCCAGTTTTTGTTAGTAACATCATATTGGTGTATTTTGTTATGTATTAAATAGCAGTTAACAGCAATGGCAAACAGCTCCACGTTATAACATAGCATAGGCGTAGGAGCTGGGGGCCAAAAGGGGCTGTCCCCTCTCTATATTCAGGTTGTGGCCTAGAAATATAGATCCTCATACACTTTCTCCTCAGGTTGCCCCCTCCGCCACCACCCCCAATAATTGAAACGCTCCTACGCTTATGCATATAAAACGTGTTAAAATATATTGAACAGTTTCCCCTATAACAGAGCTGATTCGGTCAGCTCAGTCGAAAGCGCGTCTGACTATCAATCCAGGGGTCGGGAGTATGAATCCCCGCCCGGCCACAATCTCCGTGATGATTGATATACGACATTGTGTCTCATTATCATTCGTCTCTCACGGCTGAATCAAGTGGGAAAGTTGTCAGTTGCCTGGAGATATGGGCGTGTTCGAGTACCGGTTAACAGGATCTCAAGAAAGAGTGGTTAGGTTAACTGGTCTTCTGTTACCCCTTGCTAGCATAAAAAGTATGCTAAATATTCAAACTAGAAAACAACCTCATTATCTCTCACCGCTAAAGGTTCAAATTAAAATGCTTATTATAGTAATATTTTTGTATTTTTCTCTTAGAAAGTGTTTATGTATTTCTGTATTCATAACAAGACGCCTAAGGGCTACACTATTGAGCCCGCCAGTAAAGACCTGTGATCAAAATTTTGTAATTATTTCTGGGTCTTGCGTGCGACACGTCTTATTATGGCGAACAGTTGCATCTGTTTACCCTCGCACCTTGCTTGAAGCATTTCAAATGGCGAACAATACAAAGATGATTATTTTGCCAGTCGACAGGATCCGTCGATTAGTACTAAGATGATTATGCCGATTCTAGGTCGATCCTTGAAGTAGTCGAGTATTTGTAGATGTCGGTGTCTTGAAGTCGATGAGTTCTTGAAGTCGATGAATTGGGTTCTCCGGAGGTATGTGTCACCATGTAGATGTTTACTGAGTTGCTGGTTATGCTTCGTTACTTCGTTGACATATAAACTATCCTGTCTAGGGCCACGTTAAAAACATATTACTAGTATGTCGTATTAAAAAGTCACTCCGTGTAATGTGGATATTACTTGGATGATGATCTGATGATCACACGTGCTTGTACCGATTGCCCGAATTCCCTTTTCTTATGTTAAGCAACTGCGTGTAGTAGAGGTGACCTTGACCCACTTACAAAGCTGGAGCTCCGGTAAACACGTCTATCCGCTACGACAACCGCATGAAGAGTGACATAAAATTGTGTATGTATTTCTAACTTTGAACATCTAAGTGTGACCTTGTCATCTAAGTGTGACCTTGTCTTTGAGCTACGGACATGGGACATGCCCTTTGTCTTATTGCGGTGAACATAAATTTTGTGTAACGTCATTTCAAAATCTGTCATGTGGTTTCAAGATATGGAGCAGATATGGTGTGTATTTCTGATCTTAAACCTCCAAGTGTGACCTTGACCTTCAAGTTACGGATCTAGGTCTTGCACACGACTTCATTTGACTAATGAACATTTGTGTCATATTATTTCAAAATATGCCGAATGGTTTACAAATATGGAATGCACACGAAATTGTGAAACTATTTCTGACCTTGGACCTCTTAGTGACACTTTGACCTGTGAGCTACGGACCATTGTATTCCGCCAAAAGCATCGTCTGATTATGATGAAGATATGGAGCAGACACGAAATATGTGTACCTTTTTCTGACCTGGAACCTCTAAGGTTTGAGCTACGGACCTTGGTGGATTGGTACCACACTTTGTCTCATTATGGTGAACAGTTGTGCCAAGTAACTTCAAAATTCCTAAATGACTGATTATTTGCGTCAAAGCCACACAACAGATATTTTAGCAACATAAAAGCATGTTTTTTAGCCACATACTTTCTTCAATTGTTTTTCAACTGAACCAAAAAACAACAAACCTAAACCCGGTTATAAGACACTTAAATATCTATTGATGTGTGCGTACAGACGGATTGGAGCACGTACGCATGCACAAACACCAAACTGCCATTGTGACAACTATGCTAAGCTCGCCACAATCACGATTGACAAAAATTAAATTAAAATATATATATATCTATATATATATACATAAAAAATGTATTTCAGATAATGATTTTTACAACTGATTGTTTAGAGGGACTCTTGCTTCATCTTGAATATTCACACAAATAATTGAAAAACAAATTAAATATTTTTTATGGTAGTGCAATGAAAGTGAGTATTGACTAGAGGTCAGGAGTCATAAACTAACAAAGGACTAACATCAAAACTTTAACAGTACTTTTAACAACAGTTTAACGAATTTTTTTAAATATTGTAATAATATAATTCAATCATATCTATATCAAATTCATGATATATCTTTCAATTCTTTATTTAAATTAACTTTAAGACAAAACATTATTAAAGTTGTTGTAATATACCTGCACAACACAATTTCAATATACATGTATATTTACAATCCTAGGGAGAGTATGTTCTAGTTTTATAGCATCGGGCGCAGGATCAAAGGATAGTCAGTTTGATCCACATGAGAATTGTGTCATGTATTCTTGCCAGTGAGCAAGGTACTTTATCTGCTTATGTAGATTAAGTACCTTATTTATTTTTTTATAAAAATGATTGAATTTCGCGTGCTTAAATATACGTTAAAAAACCTTACAGTTTTAGGCATGAATCTCACAGGAAAAAATCACTAAATTCATAGGTTGGGGTCCTGAAAATATCACATGTATGGACTTTGAGCATGACTTGTACTAGTAATAAAAAGTATGTGTTTCGCAATAAATGTAAAATAAACAAGTTTAAAAGAAGGAAATTTGATAACATTGGCTAAAGGCTATAACATGTTGAAAAACGTTTTCTTAAAATAGATTACCTATATTGTATTGTATAGTTTTACATGTCAGTTTTACATATCAATCAAAATAACAACTTATTTTAACAGATTAAAACCTTCAAGCTAACTGATGAAAAAGACTCAACAAGTGTTTACTAGTACATGTATATAGTAACTCAAGAAATTATGTACTGGTGCTATGTTTAAAAATATCTTCAAGCCAGAAAAATATGTATGTATAATCACTGCAATGTATTGTTAAATATTTATGTACAACGTAGTGTTAAACATCCCACTTTAAGGTCATGTGCTCATAAATTTTGGAGACAGATTATACGGCATAGGCATAAGAGCCAGGGGGCCAAGGGGGACTGCCCCCCCCCCCCCCCCCCCAATATTCAGGTTCACCATATACTTTGGGGCCTGGAAGTACATTCTCATACACCCTCTCCTCAGGTTGCCCCCCCCCCCCAATAATATAATTGAAACTCTCCTACACCCATGTAGAAATAACAGAAAAAATTTGTATAATCCGAATTGTACTGAGGATGAACTTCATTTTGTGTCAGAAAGTCTGCAATATCCTCAATTTGGAGAAGCTTCTACTAGAATAAAATCCATAGCTTGTAAAACGTTTAATTGATTAACAGGTAAAGAAAAGCTTTAATATTTCTGTTAAGCAATGAAGATGTGCAAATAATTAATAGTAAAGCTGCAATTTTATTCATTCAGTCCTAGCTGATAACCTTGGTAATAAAACAGGAACAACTAGCATGACAAGAGTGGGAGTCGCGCTTCCAGACAACAAATCATGCTCTCAACGCCCAGCTTAACTAATATCGTGCATTTTCTCCCACAAAAAATAATGGCTGTGTTTACTGTGCTGTTTTTAGCTTCAATTTCATATAATAACCATAAAACAGTCAGATAATAATGGACCAATCAACATCAACTACTGATGACAAAGAACACAAATGACTCACACACATTTAACAAATAAAGCATGACAGTATTTCATTCGCTGACGAATATTCACAATGGTTTGTACACATCAAACAGTTTGAGCTTTAGTTTCTTTAAATACTTTGCAAATATTGTTGTTATATTATAGTTTGACTGCCATGGCACATATGGCCCGAAATTGGAAGTAGACTTATTCTATTCTCTTCTATGCTGCTTTCAAGAATTAATGTCTTGGTCATAAAGCCTGTTAGAGGCAGTGTAATGTACATGTATATGTTGTAGACAGTTAACATGATAGACCATCCGCTCCCTCAATATTAACACATGGTCGACAAGTCCTAGAACAATCCTGTCAGTGTTGTTCAGCTACTTCAAGAAGTACTTGTACACTTTTGGAAGCCTGACACCACTGTAAATCCAAATTAAAATAACTGAGTTACCTAATCATCAATGCTGCTGTCCAACAAAATCATAAGTACCGGTAGGTGATTGTTTTCAAATCAAAAAGTTGCACATAATAGTGATTAGATGCATGTAGATGTTTGTGTGAAAATTTTAAAAGATTGATTAAAAAAACACATCAAAATGTTTCTGGCTACATCTGAGTTTAACCAATCAATTCACCTAAATATTATACCTTTGTTTACAACGGTAATTGCTAACTTGCCACTTTGCATAGATTCTTTCACTTCACATCACAGTCCTATTCATTTACTTTTCACATTTAGAATCTCTTCCTTTAAAGTTGACTGGTTGAAACAAAAACGAAGTATTTCCTCTTCAATAGACTGGACCCTCCTCATCATCCCCATCATCATCCCCATATCCCTCTCCATTGTCAAAGTAATTCATGGCATAGTCTGTCTCCTGCAATATCATTACCACAATCTTACACATGTTATAATAAAACCAGATGATCATTATAAATAATGGAGACTATCACTTCTGTTACTGATGTTATATAGTGGAGAAACATTTTAAGCTCCTCTTTTTTAAAGAACAAGAGTTGTCAGAAGACAACAAAGCTCGTCCCTGGGTGTCTAAGTCCAAAAAGGGCCATAACTGTACCAAAATGCAATCCAGAGTTATGGTTCTTGTGTGTGTGTTCCAATGATGATGGTGAACACACTTGCGAAGTTTCATTCACATCCAATGAGTTGTTGCATAGATATCTTAAACTTAAACGCAAAAGTTTAACCTGGGTGTCTACAGACGCCGACGACGACGCCGACGACCATGCCAACGCCGGGGTCATGGCAAAAGCTCTCCTTGGACCTCGTCTTGGCGAGCTTAAAAGAAGAGCTATTGCCATGACGCTGGTGTCCGGCATTTATATCATGTTTATTATGTATATAGGTCAGTTACCTAAGTTTTCATACTTTAGGCTCTAGAACCATTGCCAAATTGATTCAGTAATTGATATTGTAAACTGATTACCATCCTGTTACACCGTCATGTTAAAAAGTACATCACTGACCTATTTAATACACTTTAACTTGTTGTTTTAGGTGCCTTTTCAGCCAAAGCTGTATGTAAAAATGACAAGTTTCTTGGATTTTGTGAACGTAATTTTGAGAAAAAAATGAAAATTATGTATCAGTTTAACAGTCTATTTTTTGTGGTAAATAAAGTTGTTTCTTATTGTCCAACTAGATACCACTTATATGTCAGATCAAATGTACTAATAGTAACATTATTTTACCAGTCAGAGTGTTTTACAATAACAAAGTTAATCTTCAAATGTTTTAGATTTTTACTTTACTAGTTTATTTTAGCTTACTTGTGATGGAAGCTTAAAGCTTATTTGAACCGCTCTCCAGTCCGCTTCCTGGGTAAAAATTATTTTAAAACATTTTTTCCCAATAAATCATACCATATATACTCACTGATCCCATATGGCCATAAGAATATCTATTTGAACATGCCAAAATAATATAGTGAAAAAGGGTTTCCTAACTTGGCCCATGCGCCCAGGTTAGACTAAAATAGATTTCTCGCTTTAAATTGCATCATATTTTGTGACATATCAAATGAGTCACGCAATTTTATTTTGATTTCAATTCGGTCTATCATACCGATTTATATTTTGTAGAATTTGTTCAAGTATGACTGACGAGGTGGACGAGGTGGCAGTTGTCAACCCCAGTATCTACGTGCTGTCTATTTTTAGAATAGGAACTTCGTTTCAATTGCATCACTCTGACTGAAATATTTTTTGTTATCTTTTGATGGATTTGAAATACCAAATCATTCATATTTTATTTATTTATGATAATGAGATCCTTTGTATCCATTTAAAAATAATTTTATTTTTTACACATTTAATTTAATTTTTCTCTGATAAGTCACTGACACATAAAAAACAAACCTCTTCAAGGTCATCCTCATCATATATTCCCTCTTCAAGATCCTCAGCTTCTTCATCCTTATCTTCTTCTCCTTCTTCCTTCTCTCCTTCTTCTCCAACATCTGCAACATTTTCTTCTTTCTTTTCTAAGTTCTGTTAAATCACAAAAACACATTAAAATTATAATAAAATAAATACATGTACCAAATTTCAATATAATATTTTGATGACTTTTTTATTCTTTTACAAACTTGATACAAAAATGATAAAACCATTGATATCTTGTCAGCCCAAAACAGGCCCTAGCATAAGCAAATAACATAGTTACATATTAAAATCACATGACTTACCGCTGAGGCATGTTATTAACCAATGACCTATTTTTCATACTCACCTAATGTAATATCACTACCAATTCATCGCTTTTGATGTTGTGGAACTCAGCTTTTGTATGTAAAATGCTGAGCTGTTTTCTGACTTGCTGGAACATTTAAATAATGCCAATTTGTTATATGGTAAAAAGGTTTATTTTGCAACATTATGCCACACAATGACCGAGTCTGGAACAGATTTGTTCAAGTTTCTAATAAACCTAACCTGAGTAGTTTATGGTACCATTTTCTGAGTTATGTGATAAAAAATCTTACATTCATGCTCATTTATTATTAAATTTATAAAACTTTTTGACAAAAATGACATTGTGCTCTGCAAGAATCTCATTTAATTTATATTTCCATCTCATTTAATAAATTCAATAACAAATGATCACTCATGTAAGATCCTCTGTGTATTTGACTTTAACTTCATTTGTCATTGATATTCAGAAAATTTTCTCCACAAGATACGTTTTCACATTTAATAATTAGCTATTCTCAATAAATGATTTTTTCCTGAACAACACGTAAATACCTCCAATGTTTTAGTGACATCAATGGATTCTGCAATAGCTGTCTCTTTCTTTCTTGCTGGTATGTTAGGCTTCACGGCAGATTTTGTTTTTCTGACCTTCTTAACCTTTATCTTTAGTTCTGCAGGCAATTTCCTCCAATCTGGTAACATATTGTTAACATTGTTTTATACTGTCAATGTAAACCGAGTTTATACGTAAAAGAAACAATTCCAATTCATTACGTAGTTTATACCAATTTATTTAAGCTTAAAGAAAGCACAAAGCATATATGAACCAATCCCGTTTCTGCTAAATCCTTGGTAGAAGCAGTACTGAGTGTTGTTTTTCGAGAGGCATCGATCGCACTGGGGATTGAACCTGCAACCTCTGGCATGAGCGACCAACTCTACTCGCTACTGCCCAGCTTTAACTATAAAGGCAATTTAAAAATTAAAAACATACAAGCATAAGAATATTAAATGTTTCAAATTGGTCATCAGCAAATTAAGGTAGTTTAACTAAACTTTAACCTTCACATGTGACTTTAACCTCAATATGAACTTACAGCTACTCAGTTTATTCAGGGTCTACATTGTTTGCATTGTCCAAGGGTAATTACCTGTGTCCAAGGGTAATTACCTGGGTCCAAGGGTAATTACCTGTCTCCAAGGGTAATTATTTTTATGCTTTTAGATCAAATTAACCTGTTTAAAGCAAAAACCTGTCTTAAATGGACACTTTTGCTCCGTTAGGCTTTAATTTGTGTTTATATATAAATTGTGGAAATGGTATTTGGGTATGATTTTGAATTAAGCGTAAAAAAGTTTTATAACCTCGTGCCAGATCCTGGAACCATAAAAGATCTTTAATAAGATCTGAGGACTCCAACTTCGTGTGTCAGAATTCAGATGCATAAGACAGGGTCAACATAAAATAGTTAAATCATGTGTTGTAACAATAACGACAAATTGAGACAGCTTAATTAACCCAGTTGTCTTAAAAAGTGATTGTACTCAAGCAATACTTATGTCATCTTTGTAGTCGTATATTGAAGATTGACAACAGGTTTTATTCTTGTCAAGATACTCGGGCATGTATGAAATATGTCATTCTCACCTGGAACAAACTCATCATTTCCATCCGGCTGATTCACCTGGTATTTATCTGAGTATCTCTCAATATCTTTTCTTTTCTCACTTTCTTTGATGTAGTATGGTGACTTCCTCAGTGTGGCCACAAACTCTTGCTTCAATGCTAGTATATATGCAGTATCATCATTTTGTGTTAATGGTACAGCCTTAAATTCTTGTGGCTAAAAAAATCAAAATTAATAATATTTCTACTGGGTTTTATTTTAAGATAGAGGGCAGAAACACATTGAAGCCTTTAAGGGAATATATATCAGTAAAAAACGCTATAAATGTCTTAAAAAATAAAATAATTATTAAAATGGATAAAAACATCTCATTATCATTAATAAATAAAATCCTGAATGGTTTGGTAAATCAAACCCACCAAAACAACTGTGACAAAATCGTTATTTAAATTGGAACGGTACACTTGAAACAAAATCCTCGTTCTAAAAATAGATAGCACTCAAATACTGCTTGACATCATTCGGACTCCTTCTAAGATTTAAAAAAATTTTACTATGTGTAAGCCTGTATCAATGAATGCAGATCTACTCTTTAAAGACCCACACTACTTTAATCTGCATTGAGTACTCCAGACCTACAGACGAAGGAGGTAGAAATAAAATTTTAAGTTCTCTTTTTCTTCTTTTTTCAGGGCTTTGTACTGCAATGGTTTGTTTTTTGCTAGCATGAGTTAAATGGTCAGTATTTTAGAAATCACCACTGAAAATTTGATTCCGATACTAGCTTTCTGGACAATTCTGTGTCATTTTAGAATCGTTGGTTCAAACCACATATTGGGCGAATAGTTGACATATCATTAATCTGGAAATTGATAGGTCTCACAAAAGCATTGAATTTTAAAAAAAAAAAAACCTGGTCAATGTATGCTTTTTTCCCTTAATAATTGCAAATCTTGAACCAGTGAAGAATTTGAGCCCAGAACCATGCTGCAGAATTTGATTTTTCACTCTGTTTTGGACATAAATGTGAGACGTATATATTTTTTTAACTCTTTTATACATGTTTCCTATTCATTTCAGGTACAAAAATAGAAATTAGATCATAATATCGATATAAATTTTGAAAATAAATGAAATATATAGTGTTTAAAACTTTACTTTGTTTAATACATGTTTCCCATTCATGTACATGTATAGAATTAGATTAAAAATATTAAAGTAACATATTATTGACTGATCAATGCACTTACTTTCAACAATAGATGATAATTAATAATGTTTGATAATTACGTTACAAATAAACACGCGCAATTGTAAAGACCATTCACTCAATTAGTAGGCACACGCAAACATGTAATACTCATAATCCAAATACACGCGCAATTATCTTGGACAAGCCCAAAAGGGGTTTAAATAGAAGCTAAAATTATTATGCCAGCAGTAACTTCAGACAAGCAGATAATGCCGCGACTAGAATATCCATGTGTTATGTGTTCTACAAACATATCCCCTTGAAGTCATGCATTACAATGTGACACATGTAATTGTTGGCAACACAGAAAATGTAATACAGGTAAGTAAACAATATTTTAACTCTTTTTATATTAAAATAATTATGATATTGATATAATATTATTTTTATCAATATAGAAAGATATTAAATTGAAATAAAATGAATAATAATAAATAAAACCAGTGCTAAACATAAATGAATGACTAGTTCAAATGTTAAATAAAACCAGTGCTAAACATAAATTAATGACTAGTTGAAATGTTAAATAAAACCAGTGCTAAACATAAATGAATGACTAGTGGAAATGTTATTTTGTGTGTGCGTTTTAATAAGATTACTGTAATAAATAAAACAAGTGCTTATGAGTTTTTTTATGTTAATAATTAAATGTGTGTTGTTTTAATCAATTCAATTCAATTCAAATTTATTCAGGTATATAAGATCAATTATAAATATTATGATAATAAAATAACTAAAATAAATAATTATATTAATCATCTATAAATTGAAGATCTTATAACCTGGGATAACCCATTTAAGCAACAAATGCTCTTATTTCCAACAGGGACCCTTCCCTTAAAATTGTGATTTTTTTAAAAATTTAAAAAAAATATGATATACATGAAATCTTAGAATGTAGACATTCGATATAAACTTGTTAAAATGTAACAAAACAAAAAACATTGAATTATCTTATACCCTGAATAACTGAATAATACATATAAGTGGTTCACAATACAAGAAATATTTTCAACATATACTTAAAAATTAAATATTCAAATTTTCTCTAGCCTGCAAGGAGCTACATAAATGTTTTTTAACTTCACATTTAAAAGTTTGCTTATTAGTTCATTTCTTCAAATTGTTAGGTAAATTATTCCAGTCAGCAATTGCATTGCAATAAAATGTGCCCGAATCGAAACTCTTAGCATGTGGAACTATAAAATTACTTTCACTAAACCGTGTGCGGTTATGAATAGAAGACACCCTATGGAAGTTATCATAAAGATATTTTGGCGTGGTGCCATGGAAAATATTAAAAACATGATTAAGTCTTAGTTATTTTACTCTATCCTCAACCCTCAATACATTAACTGTTTCGAACATAGTGCAGGTTATACTAGACTTTGGTGATAAGTTAAATAAGAATCGTACAACTTTATTTTGAGTGACTTGTAGTTTGCCACTATTTAGTAAGACCGGCATACTAAGACGAGCAGGAATAATCAAAATGACATTGTACTAAGACACTTATTAATGTTCTCTTAGTTTGAAGGTTCAAATAATGACAGTTACGATATAAAAATGCAATCCACGAATTAACTTTTTTAACAATGGAGTCAACTATCGCCTCACCTATCAACTATCGCCTAATAGTTAATCCTAAATATTTGACCTTTTCCTGGGACAGAATTTCATGACCGTTGCATGTAACCGTTAATGACTGAACTTTTTTAAGTCTTCTAGAAGAGCCAAATAACATACATTCGGTTTTGTCTAGATAAAGGAACAGTTTATTAACAACTAGCCATGTAACAATTATCCATGATACGACTTATCTTTAGTTCACATGTGTAATTATGATAAAATCACTGACATATCATTTTGTGTGTTTGTTTGTGTTGTATATGTTGTGTAATTCTCATTAGTACAATTAATATATAAATAAAAATACATGTCTTATAGTTACAGTTTAACCCTAAATAATAATAAACCAATACACTATCACACACTAATTACAGACAAATACCGTCATAAGAATATGATTGTGACTCCTAATCATGGTGTGAAATACTATAAAGCTTATGCATTAATCTATGTGTGATTCGAAACCTCCCAATTTGGTACGAAATTGCAATGGTACGAAACCGCTGTAATTCGAGATCAGTTGCTTGAGGGAAAATTTGCATGAATTATTTACCGGGAACAAAGCAGGCGGCTGTAAACTCGCTGCAGGTAACGCTTCTCCGCGGCCAAAACCTAGTGCCTGTACATCAAATGACACCGTCTTTCCTCTACCCCTTCCCCTGCCTGCCATTTTATGATCACATGTGTCCGTTTAAAAATGATGAAAGTATGCAAACCGTTACATGAGCGCTGCCATCTTGAATTTAGGAGCAGTTTGTAGTCGTGAAAACAAGGAAAGTTATTTTTATATATATAAGATACTTTGAGAAATTTATTTTGAACTCTATATACATATGAAATAAAATATTGATATAATAAACTCTGTTTCATTATATGAAAATGTTTACCTAAAATTTAAACAATTATGGAAATAAATAAAAATAGAATAATGTATCCCTGGATGAAAATTGACCTTCACCTTTGAACCAAATAAAAATAGGGCACTGGACTAACAAATAATAACAGTGACCTATCCACACTGATAATAACGGAATTACACAGTATTCATTGTTAATTAATTGATTTGAGACAAAGTCTTGTTACAATTGAAGTAAGTATCATTTTGTTGATTATTGCATTTATTTCAACGAATGTCTGTGTAACTGAAATGACAGAATATGGAGACTTCCATTATTCCAGCATGTAGTTTTTTTGCATTGTTACATAACGTCGCATTTGAGTTCAGCAGTTAAAGACCATCTCATGAGCTTGTTGTATGCCCTTCATCCCGCAGACGGGAGCTTTGAAAAGAAGTTCAGTGAGATATTTTACTTGCACAGAACCAATTGCATGTAACGGAATGATACCATTTATCTGTCACCACTGGTGTTGTGGGTTCAAGTCCAGCTTGCTCGGCCCAAAAACTCTATGTTTGACAGTTTGAAAGTTACTTGCAGAAAACAGTGGTTCCATTCAGATTTGATGTGAAGTCTACCTCAACCAATAAATCTGGATACCGGGCAGCAGTTGCTGGGTAGATCATATATAACCTGTCATGTGTTAAACTGGATACCGGGCAGCAGCTGCTGGGTAGGTCATATATAACCTGTCATGTGTAAAACTGGATACCGGGCAGCAGCTGCTGGGTAGGTCATATATAACCTGTCGTGTGTAAAACTGGATACCGGGCAGCAGCTGCTGGGTAGGTCATATATAACCTGTCGTGTGTAAAACTGGATACCGGGCAGCAGCTGCTGGGTAGATCATATATATAACCTGTCATGTGTTAACTTTTATGCCAATAAATTTTTTAGAAAGAATAAATTATCTGCTTTATTTTGCAGTTGAATCATGTCAAATGTTGTTAGGTTTATTCCAGTCAGACTACTACCTTTATTTTGCAGTTGAATCATGTCAAATGCTGTTAGGTTTATTCCAGCCAGACTGCTACCTTCTATTGAAAGATTACAGGGACGATGGAAAGGTAATTTCACATCATTGATTCTAGAACTATCATTCTGTTGCTGTATTGTAATTTTTTTTCTTTACTTGTTCAACGTTATGCAACGCAAATAACATGATGACACCTTATGTATTTAATATGATGTGTTGCACATCTCCTAGAAGCTTTTTGGCAATTTTTATTTTGCGTCTCCTGAGGCAGCATGTTGATTATCCAAATAGTACAATAAAGCTGTCTATCCACATCTTATTTAATCCAAACAGTACAATAAAGCTGTCTATCCACACCTTATTTAATCCAAACAGTACAATAAAGCTGTCTATCCACACCTTATTTAATCCAAACAGTACAATAAAGCTGTCTATCCACACCTTATTTAATCCAAACAGTACAATAAAGCTGTCTATCCACACCTTATTTAATCCAAATAGTACAATAAAGCTGTCTATCCACACCTTATTTAATCCAAACAGTACAATAAAGCTGTCTATCCACACCTTATTTAATCCAAACAGTACAATAAAGCTGTCTTTCCGCACCTTATTTAATCCAAACAGTACAATAAAGCTGTCTATCCACACCTTATTTAAATGGGCTCATAGTGCATTCATTTTTCATCTTATGCATGATTTATTGATTACAATTAATTATTTTAGTTCCCAACTCATTGGAAGTCAGTTCACATGTGTAAGTGTTACAGCTTCTCCCGGTATCTTCTCTTCAGTATCAACCAGTCACTGATGTCCTTGGTTGACTTTTCATTTGCCATGTTCATTATTTTGGTAAACTTTACTTATCAAAGCCTGTGTGGCTCCAGGGAGATGGCAAGTATAAAGTCAATGTGGATCTTCTACGATACAGAGAGAGAGGTCCTCTGTGGTCATGATCAAGTGGTCTAAGGTGTTGTCTCACAGCCAATTTCTGCTGAGGTTCAAGTCCCACTCCCTGAGGTTGTTCACCATGAATACAACTTGATATGCCATATATAACCTGAAATGTGTTGAAAATGGCTTTACACAAGCGAGGACAGATGTATATTAAATAGCTGAACTTAACATTAAAAACATTCCCGCTGCTTTCTGGATTCTCATTTTGTATGCTAGTTTGGTGTTTTTTCTTTGTACATTTGAGTACAGTGAGCCAGATTATTTCTTGCCATTGGTCTCCCATAACCTTTTTTGGTAGGTACATTTGAATTAACTGAATCTGCAGTGGACATTCATTCAGATATGGCAATATATCTAGAAATACTCATATTGTTGGAAACGCAGCTGTTGGTCTTGGGGTAGAGCATCTGCCTTGCATGCAGAAGGTCTTCAGTTTGATCTCTGGCCGGGTCATACCAAAGACTTGGAAGATGTTCTAGAAGCTTCTCATAGCTAAGCACTCAGCATTTAGAAGGTAATTCTGGGTCTGGATGGCCCTGTATCTGTGACTGTCGCGAAAATTAACTGAGATATTGTTGAAATTGATGCTAAACACATACAACAACAATAATATTTTGTTGGTATGATGTTGTCAATGTGTCAACAAAATTGTCATCATTCTGTTTGTCATGTAATTGTGTCAGGGTTTTTTCACTATTTCTATATATATATATATATATATATATGTATGTATTATGTTATTTGCATGTTATCACACTATATATAGATGGAAATACCTGTATTTCTTTCAGTATTGTCGAAGCATTCCCCTTACATGTGTAATAAGCACACGGTGGGGAACCGACACATACACCGGTCGTCATGGTTATCTGTCTCCATAGGAACTGGACCTGGTGGACCCAGTGGACCCGGGGATGGCCAGGGTGGTGGTGATAAAATATCAGGTAATTGGAACTTTGATGCCGGTAAGACATGCACATGTGACTGGGACAATTTTTTTTGTTTTTTCTTATTGAGTACTCGATGATTAAAAATCAACAATGAATTAATGTAGTTGAGAACGTGATAGTCATCCAGGTCCAGTATTACAACAGACAGATATTGCTATGAATCTATGAGATAACATTGTCAAACCGTATACTTTTTCTAATTTGAGTATATATTAACAGAAATAGAGCTTCTTAAGTAATTTAATGCATGATGCAAAATAGTTTTAGAGAACCATGATGTATTCCTAATGTATAATACTAGTATATACATAATAAATTAACTGTAACAGTTTAATACTGTATGAGTGTGAAATAAAGTCAAATATGTACAGATACACTAAATATAACAACATTTTTTTTTTATACCACCCTAATTAGCTCAGTCAGCTGTGGGTTCAAGTCCTGGGGCTGGCCAACTAAAAATACTTACAGTTAGGATGGGACTTTAAGGTAGTTCCTATTGGAATTTTTGACATCTGGCT
Organism: Panopea generosa; assembly: GCA_029582155.1. Taxonomy (NCBI): domain Eukaryota; kingdom Metazoa; phylum Mollusca; class Bivalvia; order Adapedonta; family Hiatellidae; genus Panopea; species Panopea generosa. The sequence continues at coordinate 48,592,178 of CM055906.1, read as the reverse complement.
TAATTTTTCAAAAATCTGTACAGTAAAAAAAATGATCTCTGTAATCTCAGCTTCCATTTTATTTTTTTATTTTTTAATATCAGTGTTTTTTTTCGGCCATTTTTATAGCCGTTATTGGGTCATATTCCCAATGGCAGATAGTATCTTTTTTTCCCAATTGACTGGTAAAAATTCCCAGTTGAAAGCTTCAAAAATGTAAATTGAAACTTGCCATACTTCCTTGATAAAATAAAGAAAGTTTTCCCCATTCTGAATTTAGTATGACATTGATTATTTAATTAAATGGCCTGATAAGCAAGTGTACACTTTTTATAAATATATAGATATATTTAATGCAAAAAAAATTCCCAATGTTAATAAAAATGCGGCTAAAATTCCCAATTCCAAGGGTATGGGTCATCTTCCCAAAATGTTGAAAAAAAACACTGAATATAATACCGCAGTTTCTCGTTAACAGTGCCTAAGTGTTTTTACCTTTGTTTTGTCCTAGTCGGCACTGTTAATGAGATTCTGCGGGACTATATTAAAAAAAACAAATCGAAATCGAAAGCTGATACTTTACGCGAGATGTCAAAAATTCAAATAGGGTCCATGTGGCAGTGCTATACACTGAGCATGCTAAAGAACCTGAAGAAACTTACAATAGTTTTCTATCTGTATCCTGCACTATCCACCAAGGGCCTACAAACATAAAAAGACTAACACTTTTCTGGGGGCATCGCCATACGAGAAACTGGTGGCAATGTAAAAAAAGCCTTCCTGCCCATACATATTATTTAGAAATTTCTTTCCTGGCATCTGGGACTTTCCACCTGTAAAAGATCAGTCTGCTGTATTTGGATGTATATTCAGATACTTGCATCTTTTGATACATGTTAACAAAACCTTGATCCTTGCCTTTAGAAAACACTGGATATGTAGCCTAGGACTTATTTTAAACTCTGTCTAATTATTTACTTGTTTGCTGTTATAGGATCAGGTGAAGGAGGTGGGAATGTTCCAGGGTCCGGACCGCCAGGATCAGGAGATAAGGGAGGGGATGGTATTGTTCTCACGTGTCCAAAGTGTAACGCACCATTTACCCATATTGAGACATTTGAAGGTAAGTACATTGTCAAAATTGACATGCTATCATTGTAAATAAACATCTTAACTTTGCATTTTGTTTTTCAACAGAGGAGTAAATAAGTAGTCATTTAAATAGATTGATTGAATATTTAACATCCTTTTATGCCATCAAGGGCTAACAGATGATCAGTTAACCTAATCAATGTTTCCTCAGATCCTTAAATGTTAACCAGTACTCAAGCACACCCCATCTCTGCAAGTAACTAATAATTATTCCACTTTAATCAGCAGTGAGAGACGAATGGTAATGAGACACAATGTCGTATATAAATCATCACAGATACTGTTGCCAGGCGAGGATTCAAACTCACGACCCCTGGATTGACTTGTCATTTAAAGCTTCAAAATGAGAAATAATAATGTAAATTGATGATTTGTAATCATTTGTTAAGTAATGAGACAATATTTCGCATGCACAACCCAGATCTGTAGGTCTAAGTCACTGGTATGTTTTAGTTCCACTCATCTGCAACAGTTCTGTTCTTCATTGAAGAATGATAAGCAGTTGATCTATATAAATCATTTGGACTGCAGTTAGAATGAAACTATTTTCTTGTAAAAACTGTAGCAGCTTTAGTTTTCATCAGATTCTGACCAACTTTGGTCAGAATGTTTATGGCTATGAGTTCTAGATCGGTTGACAAACAACAGAGTTATGAACTGTACTTATTAAAGATACTGATTTTTGCCTTGTTAACACCCTAGCACCTTCAGAACTTACTGCATCTAGATAAAATTTTATTAGAATTTTATCCTGCTTGAAACTGAGTTATTGCCCTTGGATGGTTGGAAAGTGCTGATCATTGCCTTGTAAACACCATAGAATATCTTCAGTATTCATCCAATTTTAACCAATATTGTTGAGGGTGTTTATGACCGTGAACCCTTGGACAAGTTCTTGAACTGGCCACACAATACTGTAAGAAATGTTTTATTATCACACCACACATACATCACTAGTTTCTTGTCCACCTGCACAACCACATTAGTGGTGTAGTGATAGAGCATCCACCTCACATGCAGAAGGTTGTGCATTCAATCCCCAGTCCAGTCATACCAAAGACTTGAATATTGGTACTAGAAACTTCCTCGCTTGGTGCTCAGCATTTAGAGGATAGTTCTTGATCTAGCCAGCCCGTTGTCTGTATAATGTGACTGGGTGGAGTATCATACCATGTGTCTGCAGCATGATACATAAGTGTGGTAGTGCTCAGAATACTGAATACTGTCAGAATACTCAAGTAGACACATTCGCGATATAACTGAAAATTGAAAGTGACTCTAAACACCATACAACAATAACAACAACATTGTTGAGCTACACCTTTTTATTTTTAACCCATCAGGTCAGCCAAGGTTCATCAAGTGCAGTAACTGTCACCACTTCATCATCGTGTCTGATGCCACACTAAATATGAAGGACAGTAAACAGGAGGCACCCAAAGAGAAGAAAATACCCACACCTAAAGAAGTAAGTGAAACATTGGGGTTAAGAGGTCATGATTATGTGATACACAGTAACAGTAAAAAGATTTAACTTAACTTTCAAAACTACATATATCAGAGTATCAATCTGCCCGTCATGGAATTTAGCAGAATCTGTCGGTCAAAAATAATGGTGGCGTAGTAACCAATATTGATCGCTGATTGAATTGTTGACTTGTTTGACTGACAGCAACGCATCAGGTCAATTAATTTTGGTGCACTTACATATTTAAGAAAAAAGTTCTTTGTTTAAATGATTTATGGCATCATTATTAACATTTGTATATAAAATGGACAAATACAACACACCTGCACATATTTTCCGGTAATGCTATTAAAGCAATAACCATCATTCAAAGTTTAATTATAACCCATTACAGATAAAGAAGTATTTGGACCTACACGTGGTAGGTCAGGATCTGGCCAAGATGATCTTGTCCGTGGCTGTGTTTAATCATTACAAGAAGGTCAGCCATAACTTGAAGAATGTCAAGTCACCAGAGAATACAAAACCTGAACCACAAAGGGCTTACACTTCGAGAGGTAAAAATGACAATTGTTATTTTGTTTTGATATTTTGTTTATTCATTATGATTGATGTAATTCAAGATCTTTATGTCACAGTGTGAGCAAGGACTTACATAGATTAGAAAAGGAATTCAATGAGGTTTTGTAAAAAATCTCATAAACCCTTGTACTTCCATTCATCTCGGGAATACAGATAAAATTTATTACTAATGTTACTTACAGAATGACAGTGGTTCTATTTAGATTCATTCTGAGGTCTTCCACCACCAATAAAACTATCTACTGAGCTAACAGGCCTGGCTCTGGGGCTTCTGTATGAGCTCTATATTTTGAGGTCTTCTTCCACAAAATAAAATTGAATGGCGTATTATAACAATATGTAGTTTCACAACAGTAATTAATTTCACCATAGTAAATAATTGCTTTATATGAACTTATTATTATACTCATTGATTTTAGCTAGATTGCGATAAAGGCCTTATATGAACTGCGCTTATGTCCGCTTCCTGGATAGAACCAGTACAGAGTGTTGTTTTATTGAGAAGCAATCAGGTCCAGTTGGTGATCGAACATGCAACCTTTAGCATGAGCATCCAACACTCTGTCCATTGCACTACTGCCCTACTTCTTAATTATATATTCCACAGTATAAATACATTTAAATATGTTCTGATCCATGAAGGACAAGAATAAATAAAAAAGTGAATTTAGGAAGTATTTCCTTCATGACTATACATATTGACATTATATCTCGTATATTATGATTATGTCAAATGCTGACATGACTCAATTGGTCATGTATAGACTAAACATTATACATGTAGATATAGTGTAGATTTTGCTGAAATTCAGCAGTGTGCAGGTATCAAGGTTCTAGGTTCATTATGCATATTCATTTTTTTTATGTATTTTTTTTTATCTGTATATTAATTTATTGTTTTTGTACATGTGTAAAGTGAACCTGAAATCTTCCTTCCTGTTGCTTTGAATAACCTATAATGTGTTGGTTTGCTGTAAAACCTCATTCATTCATTCATTTATTCATTCATTCATTCATTCATTCATTCATTCATTCATTCATTCATATAGTGCAGATAACATCATAGATGCATTTTAGTTATTTGAGGAACAGCCATCATTTTTACTTTTTGTCTTGTTTTATTCAGAGGCTATAGCAGAGATATTACAGATGTCTGTTTCTAGTCACAACAGTGCGCTGGGCCCAGGTGCAGATCCACCTCATAAACAGGAACCAGAGAGTTCATTAGATGATGATAAAGAGATAGTCCTGGAGAAAAGTAACATCCTTATGCTTGGTCCAACTGGATCAGGTATGTTGTGTATTTGTAGGAGATTGTTCACTGGTTCTCTATATACATGTGCAGAGGTTACTTCACTTTGTGTTTGTAACATTAAGTTGTGGTGTATATAGGTTTGCTTTCAACAATCTTTCAATCATATTTACAGCTGTGTTTGACCACTGTGGGCACTGCCTAACTAAAGCATGATCATGTCACAAATGTATTTTATGATGCCCACACATCATACTAAAATGGACTGACCAGTTCTAGAACTATCCTATAAATTCCACGCTATGATGCCCGCACATCATACTAAACATGGGCTGACCAGTCCTAGAACCATCCTATAAATTCCACGCTATGATGCCCGCACATCATACTGACCATGGGCTGACCAGTCTTAGAACCATCCTATAAATTCCATATTATGATGCCCACACATCATACTGACCATGGGCTGACCAGTCTTGGAACTATCCTATAAAGTCCATGCTATGATGCCCACACATCATACTAACCATGGGCTGACCAGTCCTAGAACCATCCTATAAATTCCACGCTATGATGCCCACACACCATACTGACCATGGGCTGACCAGTCCTAGAACTATCCTATAAATTCCACATTATGATGCCCACACATCATACTGACCATGGGCTGACCAGTCCTAGAACCATCCTATAAATTCCACGCTATGATGCCCACACATCATACTGACCATGGGCTGACCAGTCCTAGAAGCATCCTATAAATTCCACTTTATGATGCCCACACATCATACTGACCATGGGCTGACCACTCTTAGAACCATTCTATAAATTCCACATTATGATGCCCACACATCATGCTGACCATGGGCTGACCAGTCCTAGAACCATCCTATAAATTCCACGTTATGATGCCCACACATCATACTGACCATGGGCTGACAAGTCTTAGAACTATCCTATAAATTTCACATTATGATGCCCACACATCATGCTGACCATGGGCTGACCAGTCCTAGAATCATCCTATAAATTCCACCCTATGATGCCCACACATCATACTGACCATGGGCTGACCAGTCTTAGAATTATCCTATAAATTCCACGCTAAGATGTCCACACATTCAACTGACCATGGGCTGACCAGTCCTAGAACCATCCTATAAATTCCATGCTATGATGCCTACACATACTGACCATGGGCTGACCAGTCCTAGAACCATCCTATAAATTCCACGATATGATGCCCGCACATTCTACTGACCAGTCTTAGAACTATCTTATAAATTCCACGTTAGGATGCCCACACATCATACTGATCATGGGCTGACCAGTCCCGTACCATCCTATAAATTCCAGGCTACGATGCCCACACACCATACTGACCAGTCTTAGAACCATCCTATAAATTCCACTTTATGTCGCCCACACATCATACTGACCATAGGCTGACCAGTCTTAGAACCATCCTATAAATTCCACGCTATGATGCCCACACATCATACTGACCAGTCTTAGAACTATCCTATAAATTCCACATTATTATGCCCACACATTTACATCATACATTAGATTGAACAGTCATAGAACTATAAATTCTGAATGTCAGTTAGATTTTAGTTAAATTTTTAAAATTTATAGTATAACCCACTTAAAGATAGAACAACAGTTTTCTTTTGTGAAGATGCATGGAGTCACATAAACATTTTGTATGAATTGAATGGGTTTTTTAATGAGTTTCAATGCAATTTTAACACATTTCAGGTTATATATGGCATATTCAGTTTTATTGCTGGAGAATGAGTCCTTCTACAAGTAACTGGCAAACTTTGTCACATAAAATTTTGGATCAAACCTACGACCTCAGCAGCGGGGTTAATGAGTTTGAGACGGCGTCTTAGAATACTTGTCCATGGAGGACCCTATGTATGCATTGAACACTTTAACTTATTTGATACCTTTTTTCATTTACAGGAAAAACTCTGTTGGCTCAGACCCTTGCCAAGGTTCTAGACGTCCCTTTTGCCATCTGTGACTGTACGACCTTGACCTCTGCAGGTTATGTAGGAGAGGACATAGAATCTGTGATTGCTAAACTATTACAGCATGCGAATGGAAATGTTGATAAATGTCAGCAAGGTAAGATATTTAGTAATTTGCCATTTTTGTCTTGCCTCTAATTGTGAAAAAAGGATGTTGGCTTCTCAGCAACTACAGTGGTGTCATGAGTGTTAAGGTTTCCATACATCAACACTGGCATGAATTGATTTTAGAATGAGATGAAGCCATGGAAAAGTTCCAATATACAGTGGATATGCACATGCCGTCACCCTTTTTTTGTCTGATTATTCTTTCAGAGTAACAACGTTTTTTTGGAAAGCGAGCAAAGCTCTGACTTCGTAAGCTGTCGTGTAGCCCTAGCAAACCGTTATGTAGCAGTTACGTATGGCAGGAACCTCCATATTCATCTGACCGATAAATTAGTTCACAAGTTTCAAAACGCATTTGCTGTAGAAGAGGACGTATTATAAAACAAAAGATTCAAAGTTTTTTATCATGCAGATTTTTTTCTGTATAAAAATTCAAAGATACCACACGTGAAACATACAGTTTCAATTTAAGAATACACTTATCTCGCTGAACTCTAAAAAACGCGGCAATTTTCATTGATAAAAAAATTGTTTTACGCATTTACTACTATGCATAGTGACGTCATCTGGTGGGGGGGCTATAATCTCTAACATCATTTGACTGTAATCAGGTGTAATCATTGACAGGGTGAAATATTGACATGTTTTCGATATAATAACTCATAGTTTGAGTAAAAAGTGATTGTTAGTGTAATTTCATTCACTATTGAATGTCCTCTTTGATTTTGATAGTAAAATAAAGAAATTAGGTTCGGGGCTATTTTTGTTGTTGACAGAAAAACCCACCAATCTGTCATCTTATGCAAGCAGTGTTTTGATGTTGATGTACAGATCCACCGCTCAAAGTAATTGATTTAAATATACATTCATTATTTCATATATATATTTACCCTTATTATATTCTGTTGTATTGCTACTCAATTTTTGCTGCTAATTAGTTTATCCAAACATATTTAACCATTAATTAGGTCATCCGACCCTTATGTTTGTTGTGTCTTGTTGTATTTTTTAGATTGATTAAATCTAGGTCACGCAAAACCGTTTATAATGCAATTAATTGATAATTTATATTGTTGATTGAAAGCTTTATGTGAATCGAATATAACTTAAGTCGATATTCACGTAAATCTGTAAGTAGGTCATGTTTGTTTTGTTCTGGAAAAGAGTTCTGGATAATGTGTGGTATATTCTCGGACAATCAGGAACATTTTGTTCTGAATGCGTTTCGTTATCCATAAATCATTACTATTGAACTGGAGATATTAAAATTGATATTAAAGTTGTAGCACAAAATATATTATGATTGCCAGACTGGAGATGATCATGGAAAAACAAAATCTGGAGTTGAAGTTAAAATATAATATATATCTGGAACTGAATCGTTGAAATTCTTGCTTGAGGAGTTGGACAAGTAAAGAGTTCAGATGACTGATTTGATCAATACTCTATCAAAAAGTCAAACGTCAGAATATAAAGGTTTGTTTGTCAAGCTTTCATATAGGTTGTACATGTTGATAACTTTTATGTGGAGATATGGAAAGGATTCCTGGACCACCACGTTACCAGTTTGCAAAATTTCCTGTGAATGGCAATTTTCACCAGGGGCCTCGAATATTCAGTGAATTTTCACAGGGAAGACAGTGTGTACCATGTTGTTCAGCATTTTTTGCAATTGCAATATTAAAATCGTTTGATAGGTACTATTGGAAAAGTATTAATATGGACCCTGTATTGTATACAGGAGATTATTTATACAGATACACAAAAGAAATATCAAACACACCACATTCTTTTCTAAATCCCAATGAATTGCCTTCATACTTAACATATCAGAAATCTAACTTAGTTTTCCAATTTCCCGAACCTACATTTTCGAATTAACACAAGCAGCGAGCCTTCCCTCAGGCCTTTGAGGCCTTTGATTTTAATCTTGCCCTAATAAGGTTGTAGGTTAAACTTTTGCATTTAGTTGCGTTTAATTTTGGAAAAAAAGATATGCGAATAAAGATTTAAAGGAAAGTTAGCTTTTACTGGCTATTGTTTAAGATTTCAAGCACTGGGGTTCTCACCATTTCTGGTATTAGTGTTGAATGCATCTATGACCTTCCAGAGATTCAAGGACATGACATTGTGATCTACTCACATGAAAACAATATCTTTATTTTGCAGATATATTATATGTCTGGATAAGCTAGACAAGATTAATATTTTCAGAGATTCAAGGACATGTTATCTACTCACATGAAGACAATATCTTTATTTTGTAGGTATTTTTGTTCTGGATGAGGTTGATAAGATTGAATACTTCCAGATATTCAAGGATAAGGTTATCAGCTCATACAAAGACAATATCTCCCTTTTGCAGGAATCGTGTTTCTGGATGAGGTAGACAAGATCTCTCGTGTACAGAACGTTCACCAGTTGAAAGATGTCGGAGGAGAAGGAGTACAGCAAGCCATGCTAAAAATGCTTGAGGGAACCGTGGTGAATGTTGCAGAAAAAAGCAGCAAACGTATGCGTGGAGAAACTGTCCAAGTTGATACTACTAATATTTTGTTTATAGCAGCTGGGGCTTTCAATGGTGTTGATAAAGTCATTAAAGACAGAACGAATGTTAAGGTTTGTTGAAAATGTTAGGAGAAAACGAGACTCATTTACATATATACATATATATATAAAGATGGAATAGCATGCCAAAATAGGTATTCACTATCATATCTTCAATCTTTAAAACTTTTTATGAAATAATTTGGTGAAATAATTACTGCTGTAGGTCAATGTTATTTTACTTATTTAATAGTAAAATGTCTTTAAAAAAAACTGTCGTGATAACTTAAAAGGATGTTGGGTCTACAAACTTAATACATGTACCTGTAATATACAGTGCATATCTATTATTACCCACTGAAGGTGGCAGGGATTTGGCATATCTTTGTCCTACAGGGCTTTGTAATGGGTTGTCAGATTTTTAAAACAATTATTTTATCCCCGTAATTTTATAATGATATGCATATATCCCAACCAGACCAGCCAGAATCCCCATTGACTAAAACTTACTATTTTTGCCCTAACCAAGGTAGCAACTTTGTATTTTAATAACAATCGGAATAAATGTATATCCATAGTGTGATGAATCCACCAAGTTTTATCAGAATCGCCATAGTAACTGAGTAACGGACTGAATTTATAAATTTGTCAATTTTAGTCAATCCTGGAAAGTAACTTTGTAATGGTTGGTTATACAAGTTTTTTAATAACAATTGGTGTAAATGTATATCAACAGTGGAATGAATCCACCAAGTTTGGTCAGAACTGCTGTAGTTACTGAGTAACTGGCCTTAAATTGGTGGAAATTTTCAATTTTGGTCCATCCTTGGGCAGTTAATTGCGGAAGGACAATGGTTCTACTCAGATTCATTCTGAGGTCTTCCTCCACCTATAAAACTGGACTGTATAACCTGAAATGTGTTAAAAATGGTGGTAAACACTATTTAAAAAATCAAGCTTTTTCTATTCTATCTAAACTTAATGTATGAGTTGACGGTCACATTTAATCAGTACCCCTTTAAGCGTCATGTTATTCTTTTCTATCCACAGGTCACCACCACATTGTAACTACATTGTAACTGATAAAATTTAAAAAATGTTAATAAATAATTTTCAACTTCAGGTCGCTATTCTAATTTACTATCAGTATTGTTTGTGATATCAATTCAATGAGTTTGCTTGTATTAAAATTCTCCAATCTGCCATATAAAGTCTCATCATATTGGGGGACAAATGACCCCCAATTTCAAAGTGTGAGGAAAAATACATGCAAGCCAGTGAACTAGAGGATAGATATATTATTAGTATGTGGAGAAAGAAAACATGACAATGTTCATATCATAAAATTAGTATCTTATTTTCGGGCATTTTTATTTTTCAGCATCTTGGTTTTGGTGCCCCAGTATCTAGTAAGTCCGTATGTTCAGGTGATAATATAGACAATAATGGCCTGATTAATGAGAAGCCATCTGCTAAGGATGAAAATGAGGAAAAGGACAAGTTGTTACAAGAAGTGGAGGCACACGATTTGATAGATTTTGGACTAATTCCCGAGTTTGTTGGCCGAATGCCAATAATTGTACCCTTGCATTCCCTCACAGAAGAAATGTTAGTTCAGATTTTAACAGAACCACAGAATGCGTTGATTAAACAGTACTACCATAGTTTTATCTTAGACAATGTGAGTATGCTTTAGGGAAAATATTTCACATTTGTCTTGATTCATTTGTATCTTGCATAAATAGTTTTGATTAATCTGTAAATAACATTTGTCCAAATATAATTTTAAAACATCTTAGTCTTTCAAATAGTTTTAATATGACAGAGAGAAAAAATGTAATTAAAAAACTTTTTATGAAGAAATTAAAATTTTTTATCAGAAATATTTTTAGCCAGGTTTGATGCCAAAAGAATAATATCCCTGCTATGTGTGGTGTCCTTGAGCAAGACACAGTTTCCGCATTGCTTAGTACTGGTTCTATCCAGGAAGACTTTGAGCGTGATTTGTCTAAGTTGTAATTACTTGTTTCACAGTCTAAGTAAACTAAATAAGTTTATATTAATATCTCTGTTCATGTCAGTTTGATTTAGTTTTGCATTCTTGATCAACACCAAAATATTCACATGCGACATGGACGACTTTTTATCCATCAAATTTACTTCATTTCTTCATGTATTTTATATATGCAGCCAATCAAACAATTAAAAATGTAGTATGGATTTTGTATATTAACATCATTTTTAAAAATGTTGCATACATTAAACCAAATGCTATCAATAATATCATATGAACATTTATTACAGTCTGACTATCACTACTTAATTACTTATATATAATTTATTCAGGGCACTTTAATATCTTACCTTATCAGAGAAAACACATTTATATACAAACATGTATCAGAATGCTTTGCTAACTGTCAGATGCATGAAGATCATGAACAATTAAACACAGTGGTAAAATTCACATATAGTCTTGTTTTCTGGGCCCAGTCAGGTCATTTTATTCAGAGCTCTTCAACAGAGAAAACACATGGCACACATGTACCAGACTGCTTTGTGAGCTGTCAGATGTATGAAGATCATGAACAAATAAACACAGTGATTTCATTTACATGTACATAGTCTTGTTTCCAAGGCCAGGCCCAGTTAGCTCAGTCGTTATTGTGTCTGACCATCAATCCAGGGGTCGTGAGTTTGAATGCCCATCTCTGAAGGTTGATATGTGACATTATATCTCATCATCACTGATTCAAGTGGGAAAGTTATCAGTTACTTGCGGAGAGGTGTGCCCGAGAACTGGTTAATCTTCCAGAATCCCAGGAAAGAGTGGTTAGGTAAACTGATTGTCTGTTGGCTAAAAATGACACTGAATACTCAAACTAACCAAATTGTCATCAGGCTCCTGTTTCACCAGCATATACTTTAATACTTAAAAACTTAAATCTAAGAAAAGCAGTCAGGTGATCATGATTTTAGACTGATTCCGGTAAAACTGTAGTCTTATTGATATTGAATATATAGTAGATAAATAACAAGTCAAAACATAATCAAGGTTTTAAGTATTTAAGTGAAATGTTAGCGTAACAGAAGCCTGGTTTGGTTGGGTTCATCAGGATCTTCTTTACAGTAATTTATTATTATTTCTCTCTGAAATAATTTTTTTACCAAAATATTGATGCATATATAATTATTATGAATTCTATTCCTGTTGTTCTATTCCAGTGTAAGTTAGAATTTACAGAAGAAGCTTTGCGCGCTATTGCACAAACTGCCATGGAGAAACACACAGGGGCACGTGGACTCAGATCCGAAGTTGTATGTGTAGTTTTTAGTTATTAAAATTAAACAGGACTTTTATCACTTAACAACATTTAGTTCAAACAACCCTGATTTAGGTGCTTATAAAATTTCATACACATATTTCTTGTGTTAACATCTGTAAATTGACACATATATATGATGGTCAAAGCAGGGGTATAAACGGGGCGATAGTGCAGTGGATAAAGTATTTGCTGCTCCCGCCAGAGATTGCAAGTTTGATCCCCATATGGACCTGATGCCCCAAACCAACATTCAGTTCTGTGTTCTACCCAGGAAGCAGGCTTGAGAGCAGTTCATATAAGCTCTGAGATTTCTACGTAATTGAGCTTAAATTTATTACTATAAACAAAGAAACTAAAACGGGGATCAAAGTAAGCATTGATATATGTATGTAAGTGTTTGAAGTACATGTACTTAAGGTCAGTCGCACAAATATATGAAGGCTTATGAATCTCAAAAAAAGTCTCTCAAAAGTACTCAAAAAATACATACATGATTTTAATAAATTCAGATTGTAGTATTCCTTGAGTGGTGATTTGCCTCTATGTGTTATTTTTCTCTGTGTGCTATTTCTCCCTTTGTATTATTTTTCTCTGTGTTTTTGTATTCATCCCTACGAGATATTTGTCCTTGCATGTTATATTTGTTCCTATGTGGGGTCCTTCGTGGCTGAGTGGTCTAACGTGCCATCTCAAGATCACTTACCTCACATCACTAAGGTCGTAGGTTTGAGTCTCGTTCACTCCAAAATCTTTATGTGAGAAAGTTTGCCAGTTACTTGTGGGTGGACTTAGTTCTACTCAGATTCATTCTAATAAAACTTAATATGTCATATATAATCTGTAATGTGTTGAAAATGGCATTAAACACCATTCAAAATAATTGTTCCTATGTGATTATTAATTTTTGTAAAAAGAGAAATTGTCATTATTGGAGCTAGGGTGTCAAAACCAGTCAAACATCATAAACTATTTTATATTAAACCACACGCCATCATCTCTTGTTTCAGGAGAAGTGTCTGCTGATGCCCATGTATGAACAGCCCGGGTCTGATATTAAAACTGTGATTATAAACGAAGACGTGGTCCGTAAAAACTCACCAGCGGTGTACATCCACGAAGATGAATCCTCGGAGCTGAGGCACTCAGAAGTTGCTGGGAGATGATCTAAAATTATACAAGCATTACTCTTATATGATTTTTTTATTAAATCTGTTCTTGGAAGTGAGAACTTTTGATTGTGTAACAACTATTTATATGTTCATAATTCAGAGTTTGATGCTGATGGTATTTTGTTACTGTTAGACATGGAAATGATATGGTGCCGTAAAGTGTTTTTTGATCGCCAGGTGAATTTGATCAGTAAAAAGAATTATGAATATTGTGCATGCATATTTTTACTTCCTGCGCACATGTCATTATTTACAAGCAGTGTAAGTAAAATGTAATAATTTTTTTAAAAGTTGCTTCAGATATGCATGTAGATTATGATAGTAATTTTGACCAGGGTAGAGAGTAATGTAGGAGTGGCTAATGTACAAACAGCTGTATTCTTTACCTGTCAGTCATGGTACAGTGTGCTAAAAATAGACCATAACTCAGCTACTGTTAGCCTGCAGAGAATGTATAAACACAGATCCATGTGTATTTGTTGACAATTGAGAGTGCATGAACAAGCTCCTCAATAGAATTTCAAATTTCCAGCAGTTGAAATTAAACTTTATAACTGAACATAGCAAACAAATTTTGGAAAATATGTTTTGCCATTAACAATAGTCTAGTATAACTATTATGTAAAATTATAACAAATGCAAAGTAGTGATGACCATGAAATCTTGAAAAAAGGATTCTCTGATTTGAATCATGTATAGTATTGTATAAAACCTGCCCCAGAGCCATCATGCGACAGATATATGGCAGTTGGATCTTTAAGAGTTTGAGGTAATATCTGTAAAAATGACTGCTTATGTTTTGGTTTAAAATTGGATATAATTTGTTGAGAAATGGATTATTCAATTGTTTGTTTGTTTGAATATTTAACATCATTCTTTTTTTGCCATTGACGGTAACCAGTACTCAAGCACACCCATCTCCATAAGTAACTGGTAACTTTTACACTTGAATCAGAAGTGAGAGATGAATGGTAATGAGATGCAATGTCATATCAAAATCGTCACAACTGAGACTGCGACCAGACCATGATTCCAACACGCTACTCCTAGATCACTTGACAGTAACACATTACAGTTAGTGCTCACATATTAAAGGTGATCTCGCTATTAAACTTGTTTTCCTGTAAATCAAGTATTACCTGTAATGTTTAAACACAATTTATAGCAATAGAAATATCTAATCCAGTAAGATCTAATCCATACATTTAGAGGTTGAATCTGGAGTACATTTTCTGATGTTGCCGTTTTTCTCCCGTTTGATAAATAAAAGAAATAAAGGCATAATAGAGGGAGGAACACCACACCATGTGTCAGTCTTAGAGATGGATTTAGTCACTTTTATATAAGAAATCATTGATTGGTAACATACGGTAATGTGAATTTTAAGTTTGTGAGACTTTTTAAACTTGTGAAGAATAGCTTACGGTCTTGATATATATTTATTTAACTGTGAACAGAACTTTTGTTAAGAAAAATGAGTCTAGAAATCTACAGTGTAAGTAGAATATCCATGATATATATATAATTGATTTTTTATTCTGTTATACTTCTACACGTTATTTTTTATCTTGTTAAATATATGATCATGTCAATATAATGTCAATGTTGAACATGCATGTAAAGTATATTCTAAACATATTTGAAGAATAAAAAATTGTAAAAATTGTTTTTCTTTCTGTGCAAATATAGCACACCCACATATTTAGTTTAAACTTATTTATTTTACTTTGATTGTGAAACAAGTTATTACAACTTTTGCAAATCACGTTCGAAGTCTTCCTGGGTAGAACCATTACTAAGCATAATATGCGTAAAAATTGTCTTGCTCAAGGACACCACTTATAGCCATGACAGAGGATCAAACTCACGACACTCTGATCATGGATCTGATGCTGTACCACAGACCACGTGCTTAACCTATTTGAATAGAGGTCATAGTTGATGTCAGTTCTAATTCAGGTATATATGCACTAAAGTAAAATCACCATATTATACCACACCTGAAGTCCCATTCATACACCCATCAGCCAGTATTTAATATTATATCACATTCCTCACATGCATTATGTCGCACCTGATGTCCTACTCGTGAGCCTACATTAAGATATCATGTCACATCTGAAGTCTCACTCTTTCCTCACATTTAGACAGTATGTGACACCTGAAGTCTCACTCTTTCCTCACATTTAGACAGTATGTGACACCTGAAGTCTCACATTTAGACAGCATCTGACACCTGCCCTGCGTTCAGCAACGTTAAACAGAAAACGTATTAAATATGTTACACCTGAAGTCCCCATTCGTTTCTCACATTTTGTACTATATTGGTTGGCGAGAAACGTATCGAAGGGAGACAACTCGATTGATATTATATTCGTTGGGTTGTACGAGTTGTCGTTCTTATTGAATAATATGTATTGGAGAGTACTTCCCCTTTATTTATTTTTTTGTATAAATTTTTTTATAGTCATATGACAAGGACTTATATAATTCATATGATCATGACTAGGAGCACGTTGGAAATAAAAAGTAAAATATATTTGATATTTCACACATGAAGTCCCACTCATATTTCTCATAAAAAAGTAGTTACCTGAAGGGGCTAGAAGTCCGACTAAAATCGAAAATGGAGTAATCCCACTCGACCATTTAGTCCCATTTATGTTAAACACTCACGTATATGGTTGGTAGATACTGTGGTGTGAGCATGCCTAAAATATCTAATAAAAAAAAGTACGCAGAGTACAATAGCTCTTATTTTGAAAATATCGGTCTGTTCACGGCCCTCATTGAATATTAAACGAAACTATTCATTGCTATTAATGGGGATCTATTATTATTAAATAGCAGATTTATTTGTTTATTATTGGTAATGTTCTTTTATATAACTTTTCCTTAACTTATGAAGTGATTTTTTAATATTTATATTAATTATTTGTATATATTACAACTCTTTACAGCAGAAACTGTAAATCATAAACAAAAAAATGATGTTAAAACAATCCGGTCTAGAATTTCTCCCTGTTGCGCTAGCGACCTTGACCTTCGATTGTGACAGTCCAATATTGCATTGAAAAAAAAATCGCATTTTTTATCAGGTTTTAAGCTTTAAATTGTCACAGTCATATGTGAATAATCGAGATTCCACGTTGAAATATGTAGACTACGTGACAAGTATTGTTCCTGCTGTATTTTGTCCCTCCTTGTACAAAATATTGCCGAAGTTCTCGTACGAGGTTGAAAGGCCCAACAACAAAAAATCATGGCATCTGTTGTAAGATATGTACCGAAAAGAGCGTTGTCACTACTTGAACATTACAACTTTTTCGCAAGTAAGTATAGATTGAGCCCAAACTTTCTAATAACACCCAACATCCTCACATGTCCTAAGTTTACAACTACATTGTAAAGATTTCACTTATCTGGTAAAATCGCTTGTATACCTTTTTGTTTGCATTTCGTATCAGCAACTGTTTATTACTCAGCATACTTAAGTAACCTTATAACTGTTTATTATTGACCCCATTCTTTATATGGTTAAAAAAAAATAGACTCGCGGTATTGGGTATGACTAGTACTGGACATACCTAATACCAAGAGTCTAAAAAAATTTCAACCATGTAAAGAATGGCATCAATAATAAACAGTAATAAGGTTACTTAAGTGTGTCAAGTAAAAAACACTTGCCAATATGAAATGCCAACAAATGCCGACGCTAACGGAAGTTGGAGTTTTGCGCATGTCTTCTTAGATTGTTATTATATGGGCATTCGCGGTAATAGGTATATTGCAGTATTAGGTATACAAGGGATATATCATAGAAGGCCCCTAAATCAAGACAAACCTTGGTTCGAGGCCATTCGAGACAAGTATTCACATTCTGGATGGATATTCTAAATAATGGGAACCATGTAAACATTTAGGCACAATATATTTGCTGCACTATTGTAATGGTTAAAAAGAGGTGAAATATTTGTATGTCTTCAATTTAGGAAAACACATAAGAATAAAACCCCTACCTGCTATGTGTTTTAAAATGCTTTGAAATGTTATTTTTTATTGATAAAATAAAAAACGAAATCATAACCAATAATATTGAATGTGTTTTACTTTTTAAGTCACGTGATTAAATTGGCCGTCTGCTCTGACGTCATATCCTCAATTTGAGGTTGTGTATTTAGACAGCTATATTTATTTACATGTTTTCTGACTGATTTAACATGGTCGCTGTAGTGAATAACATTAATTGGAACATTTTTTTAGAGGGAGGTGGAATTATTCAAACAAGTAAGTAGAAATTTTCTTGTTAAATAACTTGTATAACATATTTTTATTGTTTTGAATTTATACGTTAGCATAAATTATCGAACCATGGTACTGCGAGGATATGTGCTGAAGTGACATCGGTCACCCATCCAAGTACTAACCCCATATTTCATTGCTTAACTTCCAATAAAGTCAGTGCACTTCAACCATGTCGCTATGAAAGCTAACTTAACAGCGAGACTGTTGTAAGTGACCTATGTACATTTACTACACTCCTCCCCTCTTAATCTTTAGGGCTTAGCCCCAACTGCACAGCCTTAGGTTTCCTGCAGTTCCTGGCCATATTCCGCCCTATCCCAAGGAAAGAGAGTTTCGTGCAGACACAGGTTCGAAAGTTAATTCTCGTCGCCATTAAAGTGACAGTGGTCAACAATCCAAGAACTAACCCCATACTTCGTTGCTAAACTTCGAATACAGTCAGTGCACTTCAACCATGTCGCTATAAAAGCTAGCTTAACAGCGAGGCCTATGTACCTATGTAAATTCACTACTTTACCGGAAGAAGAAGAGTATTAGCCCTACTCCCTCGTATTACAAAAATATGAAATAACTGTCACCTAAATAATGAGCAAAGAACATCCTCACAGGATGCTGTTGTTCTATTGATTCATCCCCTTTACTGTTTAAGGTAGGCAATTTGTGTATGCACACCATCGTATATTTCTCTGTCACCAGATTTCATATTCAACAACTAAAATCTTAGTGTTACAAACACAAACAATAAATACCAAAAAACAAATAGGATTCCAATAAAAATTACATTTTACAAGCAGTCTAGATCATCAAAATCCTATAAACGCTTCCTCATTGATTCATTCCCTGTTTGTTTTAATAAAAATATCCACCATTTAATATGGGAATCTCCAGTCAGTAATATACTGTTTGGCAAGATATAGGATATTTCTTTATGTATTTGATGTTTTTGGCCAAAAAATTGTTTCATAATTATGTTTTAATGAGTTTTCTAATTATCACTTTAAAAAAAATAAAGTTTTAACCGTTAAAATATTATGAAAAAGTATATATTATTTTACATTATTTCATGCAAGAGTTGATTATTAACAATCGTATGAATCCAAAAACTGGAACAATAGCCAGGCACAATAAATAGATGTATGAGCATGGAATCCTAGAGATTCTCGAGGGAATGAATCGATGAGAAGAAATGTATCCACAAGAATAAGGCATACCAATAAACCATAGTTAGTTAGGTGCGAAAGTCTGTTCAGTACAATAAATAAACAAGTTATTTCAACAGATAATTTCTACTTGTATAAATAATTTTATTGTCTCTCTGAAAAATTGTTCCAATTAATATTGTTCTCTAAAGTGATCTCTCATATAACAACTGGCTATCCTGGGGGCAGTGAGTGCACTCACATCCAACATATAACCTCTAAAGTCAATAGGCTTGGTAAGGAAGAACTTAACAATTTACTCCCAAGGCCAAGGTTAAACAATTTTGCACGTCTTAGTCTGGGTCCTTTGCTTTTCACTGTCAAAACTTGTAATTTTTTAACTAGGCCTGAATTAATTATAGGCCCTCCAACTAGTACAAGCAGTAGACCCATAAGACCCCAGGTTGTATTTACTTCTCAGATTTGAAGCCAATATGCTCAGATTGCAATTCACTGGTTAAAAATGGTTGCTGAGAGTTGTAAGCATTGGAAAAATCTGTCAGATCCATGAAGGGAGATGTTGGAAGATCATTCTTGGTCTCAGTTTTAGACTTCATTTGGGTATACTGTGGAATTTTTGTAACAATAATCCCTTTTTGTAAATAGTTTTATATTTTTAGTGACTTTGCATAGACCTTTCTTTATTTTGCATGCTTGATCTATGCAAGTTTACTTCTATGATAACCATTACAGTAGTGCAGTGAATAAATTTAGTCTGAATATTTATATAGGTTTCCATCAGGCCATAATAAATTAATTTCTAGATTATCAAAAAAAATAAAAATTAATAAAAAAAAACATCAAAAATTTTAAAAATGAAAATAAAAAATAAACTCCGCCCGACCTCCCCATTTTTAAGAAAAATTTGGATGATAATCTAGCAATTGATTTATAATGGCCTTAATCATAATATCCCAATGAGACAACATTGTGGACATGGACACTTGATTCTGACTGGCTGAGTGTAGGCTTTCTTTTCTTTACATAAACCAATATATTGAATTCTGCCATGTGACTGCCATTGATGAAAATTGAAAAGTGATGAAAGCAGAAAAGAAATTTCAGATTTGAAACATTTATTCTTATGTTAAATTTAATAGAATTAACTTTCATTATTAGGAAATGATATGAAGCAAATGCTTTATGTGCATATACTTACATATTTACATAAACAGCAGTCACTGGACCCAATTAGCTGAGTCAGTATCACACCTTATTATCAATTTAGAGATTAATCATTTTACATACAGGGTTTCCGAGGGATATATATGCAGTCAGAATTATTGGAAACAGAAGATTTATGATATCTTTATGTATTGTGTATCATTATTCATACAGGGTTTCCCAGTGATGTATATGCAGTCAGAATTATTGGAAACAGAAGATTTATGATAAGTTATGTATTGTGTAGCATTATTCATACAGGGTTTTCCAGGGATATATATCCAGTCAGAACTATTGGAAACAGAAGATTTATGATATGTTATGTATTGTGTATCATTATTAATACAGAGTTTCCCAGGGTTGTATATGCAGTCAGAACTATTGGAAATAGAAGATTTATGATATGTTATGTATTGTGTATCATTATTCATACAGGGTTTCCCAGGGATGTATATGCAGTCAGAATTATTGGAAACAGAATATTTATGATATGTTATGTATTGTGTATCATTTTACATAGAAGGTTTCCCAGGGATATATATGCAGTCAGAATTATTGGAAACAGAAGATTTATGATATGTTATGTATTGTGTATCATTATTCATACAGGTTTCCCAGGGATGTATATGCAGTCAAAATTATTGGAAACAGAAGATTTATGATATGTTATGTATTGTGTATCATTATTCATACAGGGTTTCCCAGGGATATATATGCAGTCAGAATTATTGGAAACAGAAGATTTATGATATGTTATGTATTGTGTATCATTTTACATACAGGGTTTCCCATGGATATATATGCAGTCAGAATTATTGGAAACAGAAGATTTATGATATGTTATGTATTGTGTATCATTTTACATACAAGGTTTCCCAGGGATATATATGCAGTCAAAATTATTGGAAACAGAAGATTTATGATATGTTATGTATTGTGTATCATTATTCATACAGGTTTCCCAGGGATGTATAAGCAGTCAGAATTATTGGAAACAGAAGATTTATGATATGTTATGTATTGTGTATCATTATTCATACAGGGTTTCCCAGGGATATATATGCAGTCAGAATTATTGGAAACAGAAGATTTATGATATGTTATGTATTGTGTATCATTTTACATACAGGGTTTCCCATGGATATATATGCAGTCAGAATTATTGGAAACAGAAGATTTATGATATGTTATGTATTGTGTATCATTTTACATACAGGGTTTCCCAGGGATGTATATGCAGTCAGAATTAATGGAAACAGAAGATTTATGATACTTTATGTATTGTGTATCATTATTCATACAGGGTTTCCCAGGGATGTATATGCAGTCAGAATTATTGGAAACAGAAGATTTATGATACTTTATGTATTGTGTATCATTATTCATACAGGGTTTCCCAGGGATGTATATGCAGTCAGAATTATTGGAAACAGAAGATTTATGATATGTTATGTATTGTGCATCATTATTCATACAGGATTCCCAGGGATGTATATGCAGTCAGAATTAATGGAAACAGAAGATTTATGATACTTTATGTATTGTGCATCATTATTCATACAGGATTCCCAGGGATGTATATATGCAGTCAGAATTATTGGAAACAGAAGATTTATGATACTTTATGTATTGTGCATCATTATTCATACAGGGTTTCCCAGGGATGTTTATGCAGTCAGAATTATTGGAAACAGAAGATTTATGATATTTTATGTATTGTGTATCATTATTCATACAGGGATGTACAGTCAGAATTATTGGAAACAGAAGATTTATGATATGTTATGTATTGTGTATCATTATTCATATAGGTTTCCCAGGGATGTATATGCAGTCAGAATTATTGGAAACAGAAGATTTATGATATTTTATGTATTGTGTATCATCATTCATACAGGGTTTCCCAGGGATGTATATGCAGTCAGAATTATTGGAAATAGAAGACTTGTCCATGGATCGTCTGCTTTGTTTAACGGTTATTCAAGAGGAAAGAAAGGGTCAGGGAAAGGCAGAGGAAGTGGGAAGAGAGGAAAGGATTTTTTATTGTGTCCTTCATGCAATTCACCATTCACAGAGACTGAGAACTTTGACGGTAATGAAGCGCTTCAGGTGTTTTCTGCACATTTCAAGTAATCTGTTAAATACGTCAATTTCGGTATATTTATTGTGTGTGTACATAGCTTCAATTCTGAATTTATATAGTCTGGCTTTCTGATAAAATAAATGTAATTTGTTAAGGTTCAAAAATGGTTATTCATTCTATAAAATGTATTTTAGTTGCTATCAAATGAATGTGTTGTGTTGTTTTTGTAGAAAATATTACTGGTTTATTTTTATTTTGAATTGGGCTTAACACCATTTTCAACACATAACAGGTTATATAATATGGCATTTTCAGTTTTATTGGTTGATACAGACCTGAGAACGAATCAGGGTGGAACCTTCATCTTTCCTCAAGTAATTGGCAAACTTTTTAAAGTTTCTGGACCCAGCTGTTTTCAAACCCACGACCTCAGCGATGAAAGGAAAATGGTCATTAGGTGACAATGCCTTGAACCAATTGACCTTTGAGAACCCTCTTATTTCATAAATGATCTTAAAAGCAATTATCATTGTGATTTCAATTTTAACAATTTATTTTTTTGTGACAGGTCACCCGCGATTTATAAAATGTTTGGAATGTCTCAGTTTTTACCAGCTAACACAAGAACCAGCCAAGGTCATCCAGGGGGAGGCACAGGAGAAAATGAAAACCCCAAAGGAGGTATGTGTAGTTAATATCAGGGCTGGAAAATGCCACTCATCTGCTCACCATGACGAGTGAACATTTGGTCAGGACAAGTAAGACTTAAGAAACTGACCTTTAAATAATATTTCTTTGATTTTAAGCATTTAATAAAAAAATGTTAGAAAGCAAGGACAAGAAGCCTTAATAAGAAATTGCAAGCCCTGTTTTATATACAATCATGTACATATTTTTTCAGAAACATCCATAATGTAGAATCTTAAAGCTTCTAGTTGCATCTATGTTCTACATTGATAAAATAATGACTTTTATAGTGTTTAACGTCATTTCCAATACAATCCAGGTTTTATATGGTATATCAAATTTAATTGGAGTAGAACAAATGCCATTTTGCAAGTAACTACCAAAGTTTCTCCCATAAAGATTTTAGAACGAGTAAATCTCGAATCCACAACCTGAGCAGTGAGAGGTAAGCGATGTTGAGATGGTACCTAAGACCATTGGACCGTGGAGGACCCCGCATCATGTAAAATATAATACTGGACAGAAACATTGCAATGAGAATAGATGTGTACTGGTGAATGTTATACATGTTTGTGAGATTTATTGAAGCATTAAAGTATTCAAACTTTGTTGTAAAATATTTTTAAAACTGTTTAAAAAAGTGTTCATAAAATAACTGAAGTAATTGACCAATTCAGGTGTTAACAATGACTATTTGATGTAAGTAATTGACCAATTAAGGTGTTAACAATGACTATTTGATGTAAGTAGTTGACCAATTCAGGTGTTAACAACGACTATTTGATGTAAGTAATTGACCAATTCAGGTGTTAACAACGACTATTTGATGTAAGTAATTGACCAATTCAGGTGTTAACAACCACTATTTGTTGTAAGTAATTGACCAATTCAGGTGTTAACAACCACCATTTGATGTAAGTAATTGACCAATTCAGGTGTTAACAACCACTATTTTATGTAATAACAACGACCATTTGATGTAAGTAATTGACCAATTCAGGTGTTAACAACGACTATTTGTTGTAAGTAATTGACCAATTCAGGTGTTAACAACGACTATTTGATGTAAGTAAATGTCAAATTCAGGTGTTAACAGCCACTACTTGATGTAAGTTATTGACAAATTCAGGTGTTAACAAGCACTATTTGATGTAAGTAATTGACAAATTCAGGTGTTAACAATGACTATTTGATGCAAGTAATTGACCAATTCAGGTGTTAACAATTACTATTTGATGCAAGTAATTGACCAATTCAGGTGTTAACAATGACTATTTGATGCAAGTAATTGACCAATTCAGGTGTTAACAATGACTATTTGATGCAAGTAATTGACCAATTCAGGTGTTAACAACAACTATTTGATGCAAGTAATTGACCAATTCAGGTGTCAACAATGACTAGTTAATGCAAGTAATTGACTAACTCAGATGTTAACAATGACTATTTGATGCAAGTAATTGACCAATTCTGGTGTTAACAATGACTATTTGATGTAAGTAATTGACCAATTCAGGTGTTAACAATGACTATTTGATGCAAGTCATTGATCAATTCAGGTGTTTACAACAACTATTTGATTTCAGTCATTGACCAATTCAGGTGTTAACAATGACTATTTGATGTAATTCATTGACCAATTCAGGTGTTAACAATGAATATTTAATATCAGTAATTAACCAATTCAGGTGTAAACAACGACGTTTTGATGTAAGTAATTGACCAATTCAGGTGTTAACAGTGACTATTTGATATCAATAATTGACCAATTCTAGATACAACTTGAATGATAAACCATGATACATTTTCTTACCTTTTTTTCAATTTCATTCCAATAATCATAAACCCCATATGGTTTATAAAGGTCATTGAGAACATGTAAATAATCAGCATTGAATTGAAATCAGGGGGTAAAAATGAATACACATTAAAATTATTTTTTCAGCATTAAAAATAAAAGTAGACGGTAAAAAACCTTTTGCACTAACATCTTATCTGGAGAGCTCTCTCTGAATATTGCATAATAAATTGGACACCTGTGTGTAAGGTAGCTCTATATCTATTGGACACCTGTGTGTAAGGTAGCTCTATATCTATTGGACACCTGTGTGTAAGGTAGCTCTATATCTATTGGACACCTGTATGTAAGATAGCTCTATATCTATTGGACACCTGTATGTAAGGTAGCTCTATATCTATTGGACACCTGTATGTAAGGTAGCTCTATATCTATTGGACACCTGTATGTAAGGTAGCTCCGACTCTACAAGCGACTGCCGAGATGGAAGGACGTATGAAACTTCGCTCCAGTCTTCAAAGTGGGTCAACTTCGTATATTTGTATGGTACATTAGAGAAGTAACGGTTTTTAAAAAACCGCGCAAGCGGCGGATGTCTCTGCATTTGATGATCGGTCGAGACATCTTTTTTAACATATCATCGATTTTATGCTTTTAACGTGGCCCTAGACAGGATCGTTTTGATGTCAACAATAACCTGCGGTACAACATACAGCATAACGGCAACACCTACACAGGGACTTCAGCTCCACAACGGGAACCTTAATCAACAGCCTTCAAGACTAAAACATCTTCAACAACTAAACAACAAGACAGCTTCTACAATCGACTGCGACCAGAATCGACCTATTTACATAATCGTCTTATCCAGCCAGCGGTGCAGCACCGGGGGAAGTAGCGACTCTGCCGTAGCTGTCCACTGGCTACTTAATCAACTTATCCTGCTCGCCAAAATGACACAGATCAAAGTGCGAGGGTAAAAAAACACTTACGACGACGTAAGGTAGCTCTACATCTATTGGACACCTGTGTGTAAGGTAGCTCTATATCTACTGGACAGCTGTGTGTAAGGTAGCTCTATATCTATTGGACACCTGTATGTAAGGTAGCTCTATATCTATTGGACACCTGTGTGTAAGGTAGCTCTATATCTATCGGGAACCTGTGTGTAAGGTAGCTCTATATCTATCGGGAACCTGTGTGTAAGGTAGCTCTATATCTATCGGAAACCTGTGTGTAAGGTAGCTCTATATCTATTGGACACCTGTGTGTAAGGTAGCTCTATATCTATTGGACACCTGTGTGTAAGATAGCTCTATATCTATTGGACACCTGTGTGTAAGGTAGCTCTATATCTATTGGAAACCTGTGTGTAAGGTAGCTCTATATCTATTGGACACCTGTGTGTAAGATAGCTCTATATCTATTGGACACCTGTGTGTAAGATAGCTCTATATCTATTGGAAACCTGTGTGTAAGGTAGCTCTATATCTATTGGACACCTGTGTGTAAGGTAGCTCTATATCTATTGGACACCTGTGTGTAAGATAGCTCTATATCTATTGGAAACCTGTGTGTAAGGTAGCTCTATATCTATTGGACACCTGTGTGTAAGGTAGCTCTATATCTATTGGACACCTGTGTGTAAGATAGCTCTATATCTATTGGAAACCTGTGTGTAAGGTAGCTCTATATCTATTGGAAACCTGTGTGTAAGGTAGCTCTATATCTATTGGACACCTGTGTGTAAGATAGCTCTATATCTATTGGAAACCTGTGTGTAAGGTAGCTCTATATCTATTGGACACCTGTGTGTAAGGTAGCTCTATATCTATCGGAAACCTGTGTGTAAGGTAGCTCTATATCTATTGTTTAAATTGTTTCAGTTGAAGCAGCATCTGGACAAATATGTAATTGGACAAGAACTTGCCAAGATTATTCTGTCAACATCCGTATATCACCACTATAAACGCATCAGAAATAACATACATGTACCACAGCCAAAGCTTTCAGAAGAAGCTCCACAGGATATGAGCTTACCAAAGACATTCTTTGATCAGAAAGGTAGTTTTGCAATGAAAATCAGTGGTAGCACTGAATAATATCTGGTCTTGTTTTTTTTTAGTTATCTCAATATTATTTTGTATCTCAGCATCCTCCTGATTAAAAATCTTTTTTTAAAATAGAACTTCGTAAGCTAGGAAGATTTCAGATGTTCATGTTCGTGTATTAAGCTATATTTCTATTTGGAAACCATTATTGTTTGTTAATGTCTTATGAATATGGATATATGAAACAATTTAAGCCACAAACATGTCCCATTTTTACTGATACCAGTGACATTTCTTGTTTTCTTTTTCAAGCAAGTTTGGACATCATTTTTAACAAGAAAAATAGGGCACTAAGGGGATATGAATAAAAATTTAGTTTAAATATAATAAATATTTCACAGGTGAGCATTTGTGAGCGCCTTGTGTCTGTTGTCCATCTGTTGTTAACTTTTGCTTCAAAGGACTTCTGCCAAAACCACTGGACAGATTTTCACCAAAACATTTTTATCAGTCCCGAGGTTGGCCGGATGCGGAAGTTACACTGTATCTATAAGGGACCAGCAGGGGCAATATGAATTTTCAGAAATCTTCATCTGAAGAACTGACCAGCCACTTTGTTTTAAGATTGTTTTTCATTGTTTGAAAGTTACCATTTATTTAACCTATTTAACCACATATATTTAACTTCTAGTATTTAACCATATATATTTAACTTCTACTATTTAACCACATATATTTAACTTCTACTATTTAACAACATATATTTAACTTCTACTATTTAACCATATATATTTAACTTCTACTATTTTAATATTTTCAATAGTTACTCACATTGGATATGTATAATAATGAGTTGATAACCAGTGACTTATTTGTCTGTAGGTAACCTGGCAGAGATATTACAGATAATATATATTATAGTGAGTTGATAACCAGTGACTTGTTTTTCTACCCAGGTAGCCTGGCAGAGATCTTGCAGATGAGTGTGAGTCAGTCCAATCCACTAGGTGCTGAAGGTTCATCAAGCACATCCCAGAACACAAGCAAGCTGAACCAAGTCGACTCAACTGATCCTACAGTTGTCATGGAGAAGAGCAATGTCCTCATTCTTGGACCCACTGGTTCTGGTAAATCTTTAATATAAAACCTTTAAAATAAAAAGTTAAGATCAGGTCAGACTATCAGCAGCCTGACTGTGGAACAAGTTTTTACATTTTATACAATAAAGCAATTCAATCCCGATGTCATCTTGAATAGAACCAGTACTAACCGAATGTGTCTTGCTCAAGGATACCACATAACCCTGGGGGAGCAATCAGACTCGAGGTTAACTAGTCTTGATCATCTTCAACGCATGCTTTTCTTAAAGACGAACCTCTTGACACTTTCTGAGAACAAAATGTTGAATTGGCTGGGACAACACTCAACCAATGGCTTTGTTTAAATGAAATTATTTTTATAAGACAAAAGTCACTTCAGATATCTGTATGTCAAAAAACATGAAATATATGAAAATTACTACAGAAATAAACATCTCAACAATTGTCTGCTAAAATACCATGCTAATCACTGAGGTAGTTCAAATGTTTCAGTTGACCAATTAGAAACTTTATCCCATAAAAGATATTCATCTTTTAGGAAAGAAAACATCAGAGATGATTAGACTAGAGGCATATCGATCCTGGACTACTGAGTATTACATGTATCACGATATGAAAGCAATAGTTAAAAAACACAACATTGGTAAAAGATTTTTATACCTTAATATTAAAGCATTATAAAAGATTTAATTAATTTTATTATGGTGTTTGACATAAGGAATAACTTTATATTTTCTGTGAATATTTTTTACTTAGTATTCTAACATTTTTTTTTCAGGAAAAACACTCTTGGCTCAGACACTTGCCAATTTATTGGACGTTCCTTTTGCCATCTGTGACTGTACGACCTTGACCTCTGCAGGTTATGTAGGAGAGGACATAGAATCTGTGATATCTAAACTGCTACAGCATGCGAATGGAAATGTTGATAAATGTCAGCAAGGTATATAAACATGCACTTAATCATAATTCTTAGAAATTAAAAAATATGCAGGTGTACAGCTGTCTAAATTATCTAAAAGATACCTTTTTTGTTTTTTCTATTTCTGGAAACTATAAATCTACATGAAGCGAGAATGTATTTAAAATATTCAAGTATGTAAGTAATCCCATGATCTCCCTTCTCCGTTAGAAAGGGGAAAAACTTGTGTATTTACACATAAATAATCATCCATGACAAAAAGTATAAAACATTTTAATTTCATCAGTATTTGTTTCTGTGTGAAATGAGACATGGCCCAAAGTGTTAGACCTACCCCACAATACAATAAGTGCATTCCATGATTGTATGGAATGTTTCAATGGACCAGCCATTTGAAATAAGTTAAGTTTAAACTAGTGAGTAAGAATTAATTTATTATATTTAAATGTTGATAAACTTGGTGTCATTTATTAAATACATGTACAGCAAAGTAATATGCACTTTTCTTTTAATAACATTAAATTAACCAGCAAAAATTATTCATTGCTTCAGAAGTTTTCCCAGAATAAAATTTTATGAATTAAAAAAAAAAGTCTGTAGTGTTTGAATTTTAGCATCATTCTTATGCCATTAAGGGTTAAGACAATCAGTTAACCTAGCCACTGTTTCCTGTGAGCCTGGAAAGCTAACCAGTGCTTGAAGCACACCAATCTCTGCAATTAACTGAAAACTTTCCCACTTGAATCAGCTGTGAGAGATGACCTTTGGATTGATGGTTATACATGCTACTGACTGAGCTTACTGGGCCTGGTGTCGTATAGTATTTTGACCCCAATTGTAATATGACCCTAGGTTCACTTTACAGTAAAATGAAACCCCCCCCCCCCCCCCCCCCCCCTCCACCACCACCACCAACCCTCATCTCGTCATGTTTATTGATTATCATAGTATAATGATATTATGTGATCATAAATTGTTCTAGCGTTTGTGAATCTACAAGGTATTCATCATAATAGTTAAATTTTAAAAAAATATAAATTTGCGGGAGAAAAAGAGTAGAGGTGAAAGTTCATTATGTCAGGGATGGATTTGTAATAGATTGTGGTATAACTACAGAATGAAGACTAGTAAACTAACAGTAAATGTATGTTCTATTTGTTATAGGTATAGTGTTTCTAGATGAGATTGATAAGATAGCAAAATCGCAAAATACCCAGCATCTGAAGGATGTTGGTGGGGAAGGTGTCCAGCAGGGGATGTTGAAGATGCTGGAGGGAACTCTAGTCAATGTACCAGAGAAGAGTAGTAAAAAGATGAGAGGTGAAACTGTTGCCATAGATACCACAAATATTCTGTTTATTGGCTCTGGAGCTTTTAATGGACTGGATAAAATAGTACAGAGGCGCGTAAACATCAAGGTAGAAGAGTTTCTCTCATTCTGATTAAAGTTGTATATTAATGTATTCAATACATAAGTTGTACATAACATGTACTTTGAAGGTAATATGACTGAAACATCTTGCCATCTTATATAAAAACATGATAACATAGTGTTCAAACAAATACTGATTATCAATAGAAAGCACTATGCAAACAAATACTACTTTTTGAGTGTAATAGTTTTTAGTGTAGTTTTGAAGATTTCTCACTTACATGTAACATTGTATTTTTATAATTTCATTTAAGCTTTTTCTTGCAGGATACTCAGTAACTGTTGTATTTTTTTAACAAATTTATACAAATGTTAATGTTGGAATAATATATATATATTTTAAATCTGTGCCAGTATTTTGTATTTCATTTATTAAAAATAAAGTAAATCACAACAATCTATTTACTAATGTAATTGTTCTGTTGCAGAGTTTAGGATTTGGTGCGCCAACCACAAGTTTAAATACAACAATAGATTCAAGTATGGCCTTGTTCTCATCAGACAAAACTAATGCTTGTACTGAAAACCAAGAACTTGATTCTTTGTTAAAACTTACGGAAAATTCTGATCTCATAGAATATGGACTGATCCCCGAATTTGTAGGAAGGATACCAAGGATTGTTCCCTTTCATTGTTTAGATGAGGATATGCTAGTACGGATTCTCACTGAACCCAAAAATGCTTTGATAAAACAGTTCCAGCATGGATTTGCCTTAGACAATGTAAGTAACACTGTAGATTTGGCTGATTGGAGCTTCACATTTTCCTGAAATCATCGTTGGGATTAATTTTGTTGTTTGGTTCACAGACATATTGTTGGGGACTTTCATTGAATACTAATTTAAGAATGATTAAAAAAAATATAGTTATATTGCGAACTTTCGGACAATTTAAATCTGATAATTCTACATGGTATGTTTTAATTACTAACCTGTACCTACAGAAAATTAATGATTTACAGTAAATTAAATCAATGTTAGCCATTGTTTTGTTTTAAAATGATTGTCACAACATTCAAAGCTGCTAAAAATGTACAGGTGAATTTACAGGTATGGTTTGTATATAGACCTGTTTGTTTGTCAACATCGGGATTTCTGTCATGCTTTATTTTACACTATCAAAGATATTTAAACTTTTTTAAAAATAATTTAAAACAATTGTTATTATTATATTTAACTTGTTTGTTAAGTGTATAAAAATGTGATGGTCAATTTCTACAAAAAAAACATCATGGACTTGAAATATACTGTACATTGACCTGTACATCTTGTATATATATATATATATATTTGTCAAATAAAGTTAAATAAGTTCAGTTACAAGTCTTCCAAAGAAAATATTATGTTTATGCAATCTTACAGTGTTAGGCTTCACTGTGACCAAGTGGTCTAAAGCATTGTTTCAAGATCACTAACCTCTCGCTGCCTGGGTTATGGGCTAGAATCCGGCTCCAAAAACTTTACCTTAGAAAATTTGACAGTTACTTGCAGAAAGACTGGAATTAAGTCCGATGTCTTCCTCCACCAATAAAACTGGATATGCTTTATATAACTTGAAATATATTAAAAATGGTGTTACACCCATTTGATCCTCAGATTTCTACTACAAGTATGTGTATAGAACACAAATACCGCCACTATATGTTAGTAAATTTTAACAAAAAATAGATTGAAAAAGGGGCAACAAATCTTTTAAATTTGACCAACATTGGCAAATATTGAACTTGACCTGTATTTTATAATTATATAGCTACACAGTTACCAAATATTGATTAAATACATTGAGCCTTCCAGAATTTATTCACCCGAAACCAATATGACATACAGACTTCTGGATTAATGAACCTACAGACAGGGGAACATTTAATGGCCCAGCACATAATTCTTCCAATGGCTGCCGCATAAAAAATAGTATCTCCACACATAATAGGAATGTATTCAATATGTATGTAATTATATGTTATACTTTCGTCTTAGCTGTAACATTATAAATACCTGTTTCAGTGTAAACTGGAAATATCAGAGTGTGCATTACGTGCCATTGCCCACATTGCTATTGAAAAGAGGACTGGGGCACGTGGATTACGCTCAGAAGTGGTAGGTATTATAGTATACATTGATCAAGCTTGAAAAGTCCGGTTTTGTTTTGTCTAATATTTGGCTTCAGCAGTTTGTTTTAGAAGTAAATTTATCATCAGGGTAACAGATACTTATCAAGGCCATTATAAAAAGGATGTTTGGGTGGGATGGGGATAGGGTCTTTGGCACTCACACCAGAAGTTGAGGGCTTGATATCCAGCTCAACCATTGCCTCTAAATAACACACCCAGTTCTAGGTTTACCTTGGAAGATGGGTTCCATATGAAAAAATAAATGTGAATCTCTCAAAATATTGGCTGTAGTAGTTATATGGACTTCTGTAACAGGGAAAAGTTATAGATTGGGTAATTATGTATAATAAAACAGTTACTTTATTGTACATTTAAGAGTTATATTTCCTACCATTCCTGTTTGTATTGAATTTAATTATCACAGATAGACTTCAATGATGACACATGCATAACATTTTTACCACATGAAACACATTGAACTGTCGCATATGGAGATGTTGATTATTAATAAAACAGTCCAAAAATAATTCCAACTGCAACTAATATTGCTAATTCTGCCACAGATAATTTCAAAAGGGTTACTTAAACAATCTGTTTGTATAAGGTTTTTTTCTTGTACCACTTCTCTGTAATAATGTGCATACATGTTTATTTTACGATTAATAAATTTCAATATATAAAATTCCATGCTACCTGCCAGGTGTTTCCAAACTATTGATTGTAATAATCAAATCAGATCTACAAAGATGATTATATTAAAGAACATGGTCAGAATTGAAATTTATACACTTTATATATACCTGGAATACTATGACCTGACTGACATACCTTGATGGCAAGGGGCCCATGTTTAATAAGCTCACAGTGCCATACAAAGATTTATAATCTAAGCTTTTACTTTTCAGGAACGGTGTTTGCTGACATCTATGTATGAACAGCCAGGTTCTGACATAAAAACTGTGATTATTAATGAGGATGTTGTAATGAAGAAAGCACCCCCTGTGTTTATACGAGATATTGATGACATTAATGACCATTCCGCAGATGATTGTGATAGTAATAATTTAGACTTGCAAGTCAGGGTATTGAGCGAATATAAGGATTCAAGCCCAAAAGTATGAAGAATGGGTTTTTAAAAGTGATATTTTATATAGCAGTGGATTTTATTTTATTTAAATTCATAATGAATTTTACATAAATCATGAATTTAATTATTTGTATTGTAAAATCTAATCAGGGAAGTCATGAAGTAAATATTGGAAAATCAACTGCAGGCATTGTTTTCTTTCTAACTTTTTCACTGTTGTAGTTGATTATTTATGAAAATGGGTTAATGGTCAATATGTAGGCTGAAATGAGTTTTTGAACAATTTACTGATGTTAACCCTTGTACACGTTTACGCTAAAAAATCTGTAGCCCACTAATTCTCCCTTTCTTTTGATATATAGAGAGTTGAGTGTTACTTCACACACCCTAATTATATTAAATGAATAATAAATAAAAACTACTCTGTTTTTATACCATTCTATAAAATTTTCTATATTGACATGTGGACTTACGCCATGGTTTATTGAGTAAAAAAGGCCTTTGGCCCAAAAAATATTAATGGTAACATGAATATACAAAAGAGTGATATTATACATTCTTGCACACTGGATAAGGATATCTGCTGTTTTACCGGGGCTACATATTTTTATCTCGCCCGAGGGCTGAGATAAAATTCTCGCCAATGATGTTATAACCATCTATGACGTGATGTCACAAAACTATTTGATGTAATTTATATAATTTGACGTCTTAAAAGTAATATTTGTTAAATATAATGGTGAATATTGATTTAAATATATTATCCAATGTGTTTGGTGTGCAAGAAAAAGAATCTTTCATGGCTTTTTCAGTTCAGATAGAAAAATCTGTTCCTTAGGATAACTGTTTTCGTGTTTGACAGAGCCTTGTTCCTGCCAAGACAGTTATCCCTTGGGACGAAATTTTCTATCTGAACCAAAAAGCCATGAAAGATTCTTTTTCTTGCATACCAAACACATTGTAAGATTCTAACTACAATACAGTTTAAATCCTTTTTTGCAACAATCTCCATGATGATTGATATACGACATCGCGACTCATTGTCATTCGTCTCTCACGGCTGATTGATGTCGGAATGTTATCAGAAATTGGGTGTGCTTGAGTACTGGTTAACCTTACAGGATTCCAGGAAAGAGTGGTTGAGTGAACTGAATAGCTGTTAGCTCTCTATGCCATATATAACCAGTTGTCTGTTAAAAATTATGTTAGTCCAATTATTAAAAAAAACACTTTGAAAACCAACAAAGAATATAGTGCTCCTTGTGTTGTGCCACTTCAACTTTGTTTTTTAATTAATAAAAAAAAATATCAATATAACATTATGTAAACAACATTTCCAATCAATGGTTATTGCTTGAAGCAGTGACAGTATTATTATTTAATTCGAAAACTGATCAAGTTTTACTTTATTTTTTTTCTGTCACACTTGGCTAAAATATACAATTAAATGAACTTGGAATTAACCTTGCATTAAATAATCCTGCATCATTTGCAAGTTTGAATATATTTGCCTAAATTAGGTTCAAGCCGGGCCTGATTAGCTCAGAAGTACGTCTGAAATCAATCTAGGGTCATTAGTGCGAATCCCTGCCCAGCCACAGTCTCTGTGATGATTGATATGTGACATTGTGTCTCAATATTTTTCTCACCGCTGATTCAAGTGGGAAAGTTAAATGCAAAAATGGTCTAAGTGCATATAAATAAAGAAGCACTTAGACATTTTTCGCTTTCACTCCTCGATTTGTAAACTTTGCCAAATTGCATGCTTTATTCAATTTACTGGTGATTTGACTCATTTTATCTGCATAGCCTATACAAACCCTTCTCAATTGGGCAAATGAAGGCATTCCCCTCTCACTCGCCAGGACAGTGATTTAAATCTGGGATGCATTGGTGGGCAGCAGCTAGCAAGTATGATCAGTCCATGGCTTCAGTCAGAATATTTACAGATTGTTATCTGTGCAACAATGATTTGTCATGGGGTATACAAAACATAATAAATGTTGATCATTTGTAGGGATAAACTTACAATAAAATGATGAAGAAACGCCATGTGAATTTGAGCCACATTATCAAACTATTGTATTTAGTTTTAGAATACATATACATGTAAAAGTATTTCATTTATAATTTTATTAGAAAAGTCATTAATGAAATACTAGTACCTTTGCATACATATCCTAAAACTGTTAATATTGCGTACAATAGTTTGTTAATGTGGTTCTTAAATGATGAAATTAGAGATTAGACATGGTATTTACTGTAAAATCTTGAATGAACACTGTAAGTTCCTTACGTTTTTGTAGAAAAAAGTAAGATGTTACTTTTCTGGTGGTGTCAACTTTTAGATAAGGAATAAAACGTTTCATGTCTGGTTCATACCTTTTAACATGGATGGAAAGATTTCAATATAACATTATATGAATGTTTTCTGCATCAAGACGATGTAAACATGGATAGGAGGATTTCAATATAACTATATGAAAATGTTTGCCGCATCAAGATGATGTAAACATGCATGGAAAGATTTCAATATAACTATATGTAAATGTTTGCCGCATCAAGATGATGTTAACATGGATGGAAGGATTTCAATATAACTATATGTAAATGTTTGCCACATCAAGACAATGTAAACATGGATAGAAGGATTTCAATATAATTTTATGTAAATGTTTGCCGCATCAAGACGATGTTAACATGGATGGAAGGATTTCAATATAACTATATGTAAGTGTTTGCCACATCAAGATGATGTAAACATGGATGGAAGAATTTCAATATAACTATATGTAAATGTTTGCCACATCAATATGATGTAAACATAGATGGAAGGATTTTAATATAACTATATGTAAATGTTTGCTGCATCAAGACAATGTAATCATGGATGGAAAGATTTCAGTATAACTATATGTAAATGTTTGCCGCATCAAGAGGATGTAAACATGGATGGAAGGATTTCAATATAACTATATGTAAATGTTTGCCGCATCAAGACGATGTAAACATGGATGGAAGGATTTCAATATAACTATATGTAAATGTTTGCCGCATCAAGACGATGTAAACATGGATGGAAGGATTTCAATATATATGTAAATGTTTGCCGCATCAAGACGATGTAAACATGTTTGGAAGGATTTCAATATTTATATATTTAAATGTTTGCCGCATCAAGAGAATGTAAACATGGATGGAAGGATTTCAATATAACTATATGTAAATGTTTGCCGCATCAAGACGATGTAAACATGGATGGAAGGATTTCAATATATATGTAAATGTTTGCCACATCAAGACGATGTAAACATGTTTGGAAGGATTTCAATATTTATATATTTAAATGTTTGCCGCATCAAGAGAATGTAAACATGGATGGAAGGATTTCAATATAACTATATGTAAATGTTTGCCGCATCAAGACGATGTAAACATGGATGGAAGGATTTCAATATAACTATATGTAAATGTTTGCCACATCAAGACGATGTAAACATGGATGGAAGGATTTCAGTATAACTATATGTAAATGTTTGCCACAGCAAGACGATGTAAACATGGATGGAAGAATTTCAATATAACTATATGTAAATGTTTTTCCGCATCAAGACGATGTAAACATGGTTGGAAGGATTTCAATATAACTATATTTAAATGTTTGCCGCAGCAAGACGATGTAAACATGGTTGGAAGGATTTCAATATAACTATATTTAAATGTTTGCCGCATCAAGACGATGTCAACATGGTTGGAAGGATTTCAATATAACTATATGTAAATGTTTGCCGCATCAAGATGATGTAAACATTGATAAAAGGATGTCAATATAACTATATTTAAATGTTTGTCGCATCAAGACAATGTTAACGTGAATGGAAGGATTTCAATATAACTATATGTAAATGTTTGCCACTTCAAGACGATGTTAACATGGATAGAAGGATTTCAATATAACTATATGTAAATGTTTGCTGCATAAATACAATGTAAACATGGATAGAAGGATTTCAATATAACTATATGTAAATGTTTGCCACATCAAGATGTAAACATGGATAGAAGGATTTCAGTATAACTATATGTAAATGTTTGCCACATCAAGACGATGTAAACATGCATGGAAGGATTTCAATATAACTTTATGTAAATGTTTGCCGCATCAAGATGATGTAAACATGGATGGAAGGATTTCAATATAACTATATGTAAATGTTTGCCACATCAAGACGATGTAAACATAGATGAAAGGATTCCAATATAACTATATGTAAATGTTTGCCACATCAAGATGATGTAAACATGGATGGAAGGATTTCATTATAACTATATGTAAATGTTTGCCACATCAAGACAATGTAAACATGGATAGAAGGATTTCAGTATAACTGATAAATGTTTTATGGCAGCTGCGGCATCCGCATTTTTTGTGGAGATCTGTTTCTCAGAAATTGTTTGACATAGAGTCACCAAATTTGGTTTTTAGTTGCTCAATGGGTTATACCAGTAAC
Source organism: Panopea generosa (assembly GCA_029582155.1). NCBI lineage: Eukaryota > Metazoa > Mollusca > Bivalvia > Adapedonta > Hiatellidae > Panopea > Panopea generosa. The sequence goes on along the minus strand of CM055906.1, from coordinate 48,554,107 downwards.
TTGTATTACATGAAATTATGTCACTGGTAATACTATTATACATTCACTTAGCTATCTGGAGTAGAACTCCAGTGGTCTAGAAAAGAGTTGCCAAAATGAACAAAAGTCGAGAAAAAACATATTCAGTATCTGAAATAATAACGTCACAGATGTCAGTATCTGAAATAATAACGTCACAGATGTATGAAGTCTCTTGATGGGACAATGCAAAAAAGATAAAAAAAAATTAATGGCTGCACTCGGATGTTTTACTGGTGGAAAATGAAAAGAGCTACCTTGTGTAACATATATCGGTGAGTAATTAAATGTAACATAGGTCACTGCATATATGACATTGATTTTCTTGTGATTATATATGTACTCGGGGGACTATGCAACTACAATCATGCTATTTTTAAAGTGAAGTCAAGATCCTGTTTCATACCATAACATTTCAATAACTTATGATAACTTTAATGTTTAGGAGTGACCTTGACCTTTGAGATGCATATGTGTGGTTGTTGCATTCGAAATTTCGTCTTGTTGTACTAAAAATTTGTATTAAGGTATATAGGATACATCTCCCCACAACCCCATACTTGTAAAAGTTATGAACTGGACACCAAAAACATGTTCATTTCATAGGCGTAGGAGTGTTTCAATTATGGGGGTGGGGGCAACCTGAGGAGAGACTCAGAGTAAAATATTGGGGGGTGGGGGTGGAAGTATATGCTGGCCCCTCCAACCTGAACATTGGGGGGCCAGTTTCTGACATGCATTTCCTGCGTTTTCTGATATCTGAAGCAGTTGAAATCTAAAACACAAACTGCATTTCATACAATCACATTTTACACTATTATCTTGAATACACATTGGTAGCTTTTGAGACCCGACATAACTACATATCAACTCTTAGAAATATACTGTAAGACAAGTATTTGCTGGGTTTTATGATACATTTATACTGAAAATATTATATGTGAAGGATATATAATATTTTTGCACGAGTTATTCATATTTTGGGAGTATGTTTGCAAAAACACTAATAAACATGTGAACCTCCATAAATTCTACAGGAGGCAAGTAATGTGCCTCTATTTGCCTCAGTGTGGCGCTACCGCCCTGCCAATCCCATTTCCACTTGGATACCTCTCCGACATAGCTTTATTTTATATTTTGAGTTACAGGATAACATCATTTCGATGTATATCCTGTTGAAGGGCTGTAACCACCATTTCGTTTTCCATAGGCGCATATTATATATACCCAATTTTTACCCGATGAAAACTAAAAATTCGGCTTTTACATTATATTTTCCAACTATTTTAGATAAAACTATAACATTATTTTTGTGATTTTGATATCTAAAAAGCAAATTATACGCATTAAAAACCGCAAAGCCAATATCATGAATATAACGGCGACGTTGCCAACACACTGAGTAAGTGCACGCATTTGTAGGACAACTTACGGCAAACGTCACGTGAAACTAACGACAACGTGACGCCTCAACAGCAAAACAAAATCGTGCAACCAATGAAATGCAAACTGATCCTTTTACCATTATTTGCCACTTTTTGCACCCCAACCCCCACTCCCTCCTGAGGTTCGTGACCCTCACTTTCAAAATAAAGAAATCTAAATTCAACATTTAAATGTTCATTACAGTTTCTTTGACAAATGCACTAAATAAATCAAAGAAACATAAATTTATTGATTTTTAATTGACACAAACATATTAATAAATATACATTTTATTATGCCAGTTTAACATTTTCATCTAACCAGAAATAAACTTATTATCAAACTGCCTTGGATATCCCTATACTATACCTGCCCATCAGGGTCCCTGTCCCAATGGTGGTTACTGACCTGAACTATTATTGTATTTTACTGACTCTGCCTGGGTTATCTCATCCATCTAGTCACTTCAGTTTGTTATTAGTTCTTAGTGGTAGTTATAAATAGTAGGGACACACACATATTGTCGTTCTATATTATTCCCAGCAGGAAATAACAAAAACATAACAACGTATTTGAAGATTATGTAATAGTTTACTAACCTCTGATTATAAAAAAACGACGGCATTTACCTCTGGATTTACCATGGATCGCCAATTGAAAAGCAAAGCTAGGTTTGATGTTTCATTTTATTATTAAAATACATAGATCTGACTATGGTTTTCAACTCGGTGAAGCCCGTGTGGTTCCGGCTAAGAATAGAATCACTGCCGATCTCTGCAGAGGGGTAGGAATCCTCCGAATGGGTGTCATGTTCATTTTATCATTTTTTGTCATGTTCTCTATTGTGGTTAAATTACCAACCCCTGTGTGGTTCCAGGGAGCCATGAGTTATGGCAAGTATAGGATCACTGTGGCTTATGCATGTCGTAAGAAGCGACAAATTGAGTTATATGATAGAATTTGCTGAAACTCTGCAGTTCTTCTAGGTTCATTCTGCATATTCATTTGTTGATGTATTTTTTTAATCTGTATGTTAATTGTTTTTTGTACACGTAGAGTGAAACTGGAATCTTCCTTCCTGTTGGCGTCGAATAACCTTTACTGTGTTGGTACGCCGTAAAACCCTATTTATTCATTCAACTCAGTGAAAACACCTTTGACTTACTGAAAATATATATACATGTATTTCCATTTTTATATTTTATACTTTCAAGACCAAGTTTGGTTTACGTGGTTGACTTGCTGTAGCCCTCCTGAGTGTTTAAGCTATCGTCATCAACAAACTCCGAATTTCCGGCTTATTAATTGTAGCAATAACAGTAGCATATACAAATGTAACTGTCAAGCTGCTGTTATGTGTATGATTGTGTCTTTTGCCAGTGTTAAATGATGATCAGTTAACCCAACCACTATTTCATAGGATTCTGAAAGGTTAACCTTTACTCGAGCATAACCATTTTCTAAATTTCCCATGAGAGACAAGTGATAAAGAGACGCAATGACGCATATCAATTATCAGGAAGACTGTGGCGGGACGGGGATTCGAACTCACGACTCTGAATTAATAGTCAGACGTGCTGCTGACTGAGCTTACTGGGCCCGGCACACAAAATCGAATATTGAGAAGTGTGTTATAATGTATGAAACCTCTATCTGCATATACAGTTACTTTAATTGTAATTTCTATGAACAGAAGATAGCTTTTCGTGATCGCCTGGTGTCCGTCGTCTGTCGTCCGTCGGCCGTCGTCTGTCGTCTGTCGTCCGTACTTTTAGCTTCTAACAACTTCTCTGAAACTACTGGCTTGATTTTAAAATAATTTCACAGAAATGTTCCTTGAGTGACCCTCTACCAAGTTTATTCAAGCCATCTTGATTCGTAAAAAAACATGGCGGCCAAGGGGTGGGGTTCGTTTACTATATAAGCTATAGTAAAAACTTCAAAAGCCATCTTGTTAGAAACCACCAGATCAATTTTAAAACAATTTCTTTGGGTGTCCCTTTACCAAGTTTGTTCAAGCCGTTGTGATTTGTTAAAAAAAACATGACCGCCACAGTGAGGTGCTATAGTAAGAACTTCAAAAGCCTTCTTGTCAGAATCTACTGACCTGATTTCGATGTAATTTCACTGACATTTACCATGGGTGAACATCTACCAAGTTTGAACTCTTCTACGCATCTGTTACATCTTCAAAACAAATCAAAATTCTAACTACTCTCCCAATTTGTTTTTCTGGAATTTTGAGTATACATGTATTATATAATATAATCTACTTAAGTTGGGTGACTCAAGTCAGTCAGGTGAGCGATATAGGGCTATCTTGGCCCTCTTGTTTCTTATAACTTCTATGTATTTTCAATAAATTCCATTGACTAATTTTCTTCCCATTTTTCAATGTGTTTGAGATCATTTTGAAGGATTAGGGGCCCAGATTTATTGTTTATATTCAAAGATAAATATAATGTGTGATGTTTCAAATGGACTGGTATTATATACAAGTACAGAATAGATACCACGATCAAACATATACAAATACATAAATGTGTCCGATTGTGCTTCAGAAACATAAATACATTTCCTGTATGCTGATTTCTAATTGAAACCTCTTGAGTATTTCCCCTGAAATCTACACCACAGTCAACTACACGGATATACTTTTGAACTTATTTAGTTTTATTATCTATATCGAAGTTTTCCCGATTTAGAAGCACCAGCACTAAGCAAAGGCGGATAAAGTGTCTTGCTCAAGGACATAGCCGTGACAAAGGATCGAACCCACGTTCCCCCGTTCCCCGAGATATGTGTATGTTTTGACTGGCGACATTTGCTTACATTCACTAGTTGTATGAGGACAGTGCGCTCGGTGTTCGGAAACAATCGGATGTCCGAGAACTTGAAAATAACTTAAAAGACTGTCAAAAAAGTTTGATGCAAAGTTTGTCTAGTAGCTATATATATTTCCAAGACAATCCAATTTCCAAGTTAAATGTTACGTTTCAAAGGCAGTTCAATCCCCCCCCGCCCCTAAACACACACACACACACACACACACACACACACACATACACCCAGATGATCTACATAGGCATACATATAAAAATGATATGCAAGTTAAAATTTAAAAATCTCCAAGATAATCTAAATGTGTATATTTAAAAATAAAAAGTCATTGATTAATGCCGCACCATACCGCACTCGTGTCTACGCCAATGACTTTTAAAAGATGTATTTCAAAGAAAGTATAATGTTGACGCTTAGCACCACGTTTGCCCAGAGTCAATATACTATATATTCACACTTAGTGCTAATGCTTAAATTTAAATATTTGATAATTTGTCTTGAATGAGCCTTTAATCGAATGTTTCTATTAAAAACTTCATTTAATTCTCATCACTGTTTTTGTTTCTAGTATGCTGCTAGTTATGGTGGTATGTTTCGTCTTGGGCATGTTAATGGCGATACATGGAAGACCAGAACGTGTGGACAGAACAGCTCGCTCGCCTTCACACACAGATGGTGACAACAAACAAGTGCTGGTACAGAAAGTTCAACAACTACGAGTAGCAAATGAAAACGAACCAGCCGACTCTGAACAATCCCTTAAGAACGAGAGCGTTGTAAAAGTAAACGAAAGTCAAGCGCCAAAGCAAACAATCGATATTGCACCAGCAGTAGAGAATGTGGACAAAAATTATCATACAGAGAAAATTAAAGAAGTAGACGTACCACAAACTCCAAAACAAACAATCGATGTTATACCACCGATAGAGAATGCAGAAAGCTTTAGCCACAAATCCAGAATCCCTAAAATTATCCACCAATTCTGGGAAGATGAAATAATACCGACAGAATTCGTAGAGAACGTGCGCGGCCTGGTACGCGACAATACCTCACCGGAGTGGCAATATTACTTCTGGACAATGAAAACAGCCAGGAACCTGATCAAAGACAAACATCCTGCCCTTCTTAACACCTTCGATGGTTATCCTGGTACATATGTTGATATTCTAAATTACCCTTTAATATTTAAAAATCATCCGCGTTTGTTATAATTTTAGTACGCATGTCTCTGTCATAGTTACAATGATATCATCGTTCATATGAAGTAGATTCTGTACGAACCGGTCCCGGTGCGAGTGACACATTAGTCCAATGGTCATGGTGTCAACTTATTCCCGATTCATATATATATAAGTGGTCGTTACTACAAATACAGATTTGAAAAAAAAAACGGCACATAGTCATTCGGCAATACACTGCTATATAATCAAATCCAGTATCTGATACGAAAGTTCAAATCTGTTCATGCAATGCCAAACTGCTAAAATGCAATGGCTATGAAATCGCTGGATGTATTGTCGAACATGAAATCGCTTCCTTAAAAATAGAAAAATGTGCCAATTGAAAATGAAATAAGAAGACACGTGATACCTTTTCACACTATTTTTGGGACACTTAATGTATTTTGCAAAACGTAGACTATCTACTATAAAATTCGAGAAGAACAGTTTTTATATAGTGAGAGTATTCATGCCCCGAAATTTCAAATCCATGTGTAGGAGCTGTAAAGATCATAGCATAAAAATGACATATAATACATTGGATGTACATGGCGGTGTATTGAATTGACCTGACACTCATACCTGATTATCGGCCACGTGGCGTTGTTTGTTCAAGTAAATACAATGAAATACAATGTGCATAGTGTTAATTTAGTGACCGTTCACTTTTCTAAGGAAAAGGGCGATCCTGGAAACAATATCGATTGCTGATTGGATTATCGACTTGTTTGATTGACAGTCCGTGTGAGGTCAATTACTTTGTAATGGGCGGTTTGTACTAAATTTCAATTTTGACGGTAGCGGTTGCCAATGGACTGTTTTATGATTGTAATTGATACTTTATGCCAATTTAGTTTGGAAGACTGCAATACGTTTTATAATCAGTTTTCTTAAAATGAAATTAGTTTTCATTTATTTTTCAGATAATTTGAGTCGCGCAGACGCCTGGCGCTATGTGGCCATGTATGAATATGGCGGTGCATATTTCGACATGGACACGGTAAGCGTCAAGCCACTTGACCAATTCATCAACCAGCATGTCTGTGCATTTGTACAAGAACCAGATGAACATTTGTTAGTATATAATGTTGACTATCTGTTGACAATGTCCGTACTATTATGTAGACCTCGGCATCCGTTTTATAAATTTGTGATAGACACGCTACCGTCATTTTTAAAGAAAGGGTGCAAAAATGCATATACATGTACGGGACCTAGCCCCTTCACGCAGATGTATATAAAGTACCAACCTAAACCAAGTGACTATATGGGAATTGTTCCAACGGACCTTTTGCAAGACATGTACTTCAAGCGCATGCGCACACCACAGATAGATAAAATATGTCAGAACTTGGACAAACTGAGCAAGTTTAGACGAACAATTTGTGAGACTTGGATTGCACGTGGTAAAGACTCCCGTGGTGTGAGTGAAAATGCTTTCACATATCATACATATCATTATAGTCAGAGAACTGGACCGTGGAAAAGTATATCATTTAAGCCGGAGAATAACATAACTACAATTGTTCCACATTTAAAAATGTATAACTCTCCAAGTACTAAATAGATATAAAAGCTTTTAAAACACGTAAGGGGAGAGTAAACCTAGTTTACGGGTGACCCAATCTCGTTATTTCATCCTTCGTCACGTTTAAGACAGTTCAAGTAAACGTAGCTATAACACATAATTACTTTACAAAAAAATCTCGTGTGCACGTGTACCTTATTGTCATTAATACAAGTCAAGTTTCATACAAATAACTCCAGTAAATTAGACACAATGGTGGAGTACCAACAGCCACCCACATCCTGAACCATGAATGTTAAATCCTCTCTAACTCAGCCTAGAAATAAAAGGTTATGACATCCTAATCTGCATGTACATGTATTAATGTTAGTAATTGAACTTTATTGTGTTAATCCTATTCTGTTATATTCGATGACCGTGGTCATTGTTATACACCAAGACTTGTTTTAAACAAAGTAGACATTGTTCTTATTTATGACCACGGTCATCTTTCAATTAATTATAAAAGATGTGCATGATACGGCAGAGAATTCAGTATATTTACATTATTTCTGAAATCTCGGTGACACCAGTCGTGGCCAATGTGAAGGTGCTGATTTTGACGCTTTATGTACCATTTCCAACACTGAACACAGTCGCTATAGTAGGAAAATAGCCATTGACCATCACCTGTACGACCATCTCTCTGATACTTGGATCAAGAAGAGTTCATGGTCACAACCATTTATTAACCTTACAATCAGGATCTCGCCAGATGATTATAGAACCCTTGGCTTCAAACTTACCTCTCAAACCAAGCCTGTCGTCCTCCCTACCATGGCAGACACAGGGTGCCAAAGTTGCCTTGCGGGTATCAAGGTCATATATCGCCTTCCAAAACGTTCCTAGCAGGTATACGTGCTTCTAAAACAGATACCATAGTATAGAGGAATGTGTTATTGCATCAGCTACATCTTCACTTGATTCGCTCGCAATGAAATCAGTGACATGGGAAAGAATCAGAATCGCCATAGCCAGTGTAATGATGACAACATGAACCAACTGCCGACCTTATCGAGTCAGGCATACCTGACCTCCGTCATGAGTTCCCTGTACCACTGCGAGACTATATCCAGTTTAGGGAACACCTCCATACCGTCGATGATGTCATACTACGATGGTGAAAAGTCGAAAATAAGATGGTGAAAATGCGAAACTACGATGTTGAAAAGTCGAAACTACGATGGTGAAAAGCCGAAATGACTTTTTACCATCGCAGTTTCGACTTTTCGACTATTCAACATTGTAGTTTCGACTTTTCAGCATCGTTGTTTCGACTTTTCATCATCGTAGTTTCGATTTGCCTCGATGGCCCCAATGCCATTATGGGACACCGTATTTTACAGCTGAGACACATCACACTCGGTGTTTTCCTTGGTAGAACCAGTACTAAGCATATCTGCGGATAGAGTACCTTGCTCAAGGACACCATATATAGCCGGGGTGGAAGACTGAACCCGCGACCTTCCTATCCTGGACACGATGCTCTATCACTGGACAATGTACTCCACCACCTCCCCAGGAAACGATCATACGCGCTGGGTATCACACCATTGTATTATTCTTCTTTTTCTTTTTCTTTTTCTTTACCATTAAAATTGATTTTATCAAATTGTTTGTCTTCAGTGGTAGGCCTGTTGCTTTCTATAAATTTTGTTGCATCATGCAGTTTTTTCTTTGAACTTCTCAGGCGTGTAATTGTTTTTTAACATTGATATATAAATATAATGTGAGTGAGTTATTATGTCTTAACAAGATGACAAGTGAGAGAATGAGTGAGTTGTCGAGGGGAGACAACTCGATTGATATTATATTCGTTTTGGTTACATTGAATAAGTTCTTCCATTTGGGAATAAAAAGTTGAATATATTTTATCGTTTTGACTCTTTCTTGACATTGCCAGTTACTGAAAATTCAACAAATAAAAAGAGGCCAACGCCAGCAAATTCTCTAACCTGGTGGAGAATCCGACCAACGAAACAGAGATTGAAATAAATAAATTATTTACTTTATATAGCTTTCGAAAAGCTATAGTAGGATAGGGCCTGTGGTCGAACCCAGTTCAGATGGACCCTGTGAAAAAATAATTATGCAAAATATTAACACCACGCAATTCCCTAATAAAGGGCTTTTTTGAAGTCCTTAGCCTAATTACTAATATTTGTCAAAACCAGTACTGTGAGAATCGCACGGCGGAACCGGAACTCACTGTCTTAATGTTCTCATGCTACACCGTTTGATTTGGCGCACTGTTAATTCAGCATTTTTGTTGATAAACGCATGATACACAGATACATGCATCTTTATTTGTGCACTTTTGTTTTTTTTACTTAACTTGCTATGCCTCCGAAGAATAATTTCAAATGGAGACATTTCAAATCCAAAAACGATTTGGCAGAGAAGCAAAAACGTTCAAAAGACACTAATAAACAAGTGACAATATCTAAATTCTTTGCTTCCACAGAATCGAAATGTAAACGAAAAGCAAATACAGACGATTCGGAAGTTACAGTCATTATAGATGATTCAGAAGATGACAAATCAAATATTAAAGAAGAAAAGGTAAATTTAAGATTTGAACTTGTTATTTTGTATTGGTCAGGAAATCTCGATAATGGAGTTGCTTTTGTTAAGAATATAAATTTTGGGATGTATTTTAATAATCGTATTTCTAAAACCATAATAACCTGTCAGACCTTTCATAGAGTTTTGTTCTTTTTTATGATATATGTCCATTCTCATAAGAAGGATATTAAAAAAAATACATTTTAAGATGGTGTCTGAATTTGCATTGTTAATCTACATATAAAGCCCTTATCCCTGTAGCTGTTCTTAATATCATTCTCCTGGCACCTAATCATAACTAACATTTAAAACCATTTTATGCCGCTGGCACAACATCTTCATTTATGAAGGACTGTTTTTAATTGAAGAAACAGACAGTCCACATAATGTCAACAATTTTAAAGCCATGGAATTCTAAGACTTGTACACCTTTTTTAATTGCATTAAGGACTTATATAGAAGGATAGGAACTTGCATCTCATGTTGATAAAATAGCTCATGACAGATTAATTGTTTGGTAAATAATCATTCATAATTTACAGGCAACTGATTTCTTGTACATAAAATGTAAGTTGGATGTAATATTAGATGTTTTAAAATGTTTCTATCACGAAAAATGATCTTGAATTAAAGATATTGAGGTTTGAAGTAAAACATTTCATAATTTGTTGTTATTTTAGCTGCAATATACGAATTTTGAAATCAGAAATACTTTAACAATTTTAAACACAAATTGCTGGGAATGGTATTGTTTTGATAAGAATATCATTGCGTTCACAAAAATATCAAACTGTTGCCTTTCCTTCACTATGTAATTCCTTGATTGCACTGTTCACCTGTATTTTTTTCACACGGATTGAATAGTGCTGACAAATGGTCTTATTACTAGCATGGTAATTTTGATGCAGTTTAAGTTACTATGTACTGAAAGTAATGTAAAGGAAAGTAAAGACTTTTCAGTCCATTAAATCTAAAATAAAATATTGTTAGTTTGCCACTCGACAACATTACAGCTGGTGGCCTAAATACTATTGTCTGCGTGTTTCAGGGTTCCTAGTAATTGCACATTGATAGACATAAATTCAAAATTGCAATATCCTCTCTTGAATAATTATTATTCAATATTCATCAAACTTGGTCACATTGTTCTAAATTTCTAGAACTGATATTGCAAACTCGGAGTCATTTGTCATACGTCATACAATGGTGACATTTTCTTATTGAATTGGTATTCAGTATTTCTTCTATTCATATGCAGATTGCTTCACCCCTGAAAAAGAGACAGAAAATAGTTGATGTATCACTTAGCAGACAAAGTACCAACCTTGCAATACCTTCTACAAGTACTGTGGAATCTTCAAGTTCGTCTGCCATCAAGGATCAGTTTCAGCTGTCAAAGAAAACAAAAGATAAATTGGACTCTTTTTCTATGACAGAGTTCAGTGGCACTGGCCAGAAGCAAAACATTCATTCAGATTTTGACTTCACTACCCTTAAGAGAAAAAAAGCTGCACATTTGCCTGATATTAATGTAGACCTTGATGATTTGCAAGATACAGTTAAATTGAACAATGATGAGTCTCTTGAGATTAATAACTTGGAACAGCTCACTTCAACAAATACAGACGATGGTAAAACATCTTTAAACAAAAATACTGAATCTGGCACAAGATCAATATCACACAAATTAAGCAAATTTTCTTCTAGAAAAAATGAAGGCAGAACAGATTCAGTAAAATCCAATTTGAAAGAAAAATGTGAAATGCAAATGTTGACGAAGACCAGCTCAAGCATGAAATACACCCAGCTAGAGCAGCAGTTTATAGACATAAAACAGAAATATCCGGACGCTGTGTTGTTTGTGGAATGCGGGTATAAGTACAGGTTCTTTGGTAATGATGCAGAGGTAAGAATTGTAGATACTATCCGCTACACTTCTTCAAAATCATCCAATAATAAAGTTTTACTGCTTTATTTATAAACCAAGTTATAATATTTGTTGTATATTTTATATAAAGGTTCTATATTATTATACCTCATGTAAACTTTTTTTTACTAATACGTAGTGTTTCCCCCAGGATTGAAAAAGGGCAGGGTACCAATTGAAAAAGGGCATTTTTTGGCGCGTACAAAATTATAGAAAAAAGGTCATTACTTTATTGCGTGCTGTGTTGAGCACCATTTTCAGCACTAATAACAAGTATGATACATGTATGTTTTGGTAAATGTATGAATTGTCTTAAATAAGGCTATTACAATATCATGTATTAATAAAACATGATATCAAGGAACTATAGAAGGATATACTATAGTTCCTTGATGATATTGTAGTAGCATTATTAATAATACATGATACTATTGTAGTAGCCATATTATTAATCAATTATAAAGTAATTAATTCAACAATATTGGATGGTTCAAGTACCCTTATAAGATGAATATTATATTTACACAATGCTTTAATCTATGTTAAAAAATTGAACCATTTTAAGTGGGGATTTTATTTGTTGAAATAAGATGCTGAGAAACAGGGAGTATCCAACTATCCATTTATAATTTGCAATTCAAATATATGTTTCTATCCTATATTAGAACAATATTGCCATAAAAATATAGTAAAGGAGTGTTGATATGGACAACTTGTCATTTTTAAAAGTTAATACAATTGAGATGTTTGCATTTTTAATGTTTGATTCTGTAATTTTCATTAGGTGTCAGTGTATTTCCAAATAAATATAAATTTTATAAAAGGAAACATTAATAGTTAAGTCTTAAACATCTATAATAAATGGGACCGCTATAACCGATGCACCGATTTTTTGAAATCCAACTTTTGAAGGCGCCGACTTTTAGACCAGGTTTCTCAAATTTGTTTACGTACGGTAGGCAACATCCGGGTGGTTTTTTCGTATTTTTTTCTTCAATTTATTTACAAAATAAACCATTTTAAGTGGGGATTTTATTTTAGCTTTGTTGAAATAAGATGCTGAGAAAACCCTTAACGATTTCATTGTTTTGCTTACTTGCATAAAGCCCTTACTTTACACTGTGATCTATTTCTAGTTGTCTTGATCCGAGAAATGGTCGTGACACACGTTCCAATTGTTTGCATACATAATCCATAGACTTCACGTGATTGTGAGGTTAATGAATCAATTGAAAGGTAATGCCGACACCTTTTTAAATCTTGTGAAAAACATTGTCACTTATCAAAACAATCGCACATGGTGCGTGTGTACCGCTGGCTTCCTAGTTTGTTCTAATTGTATAGCTTGAAATGAGAACCATTGGTTCCGCGGTCTATAAAAGAATAATATGATAATGCACTAAAAGCGGGAACCATGTGTTAATGAGTGTGTACGAATATTGGAAATTACGTAACGACGCGTGTAGTGTCTACGGTCTGATTAGCCAATAAAAGAACACAGCGGGGAGGTACCGTTTATTCTTCACAGCGGTGTCTATCATTGTTTATTAAAAAGGGCTACTGCGAGGCGGTAATTATTTAAGCGTGGCGGTATAAGAAAAGGGCAGGGCGGCATAAAAAAAGGGCGGGGCGGCCCGCCCTGCCATGCCGCTTTAGGGGAAACACTAATACAGTAATGTTGAATTCCCATAGGCCAGCAGATAGGGACAAAAATGTTTGCTGTGCTCTGACCCAGTATTTGTGAATAAGTAGGTAGCTGTTTTTTGCCAGATTTTGATTTACTATAGTCATTTTGAACAAAAAGGTTTTAATAGCTGCAGTTATTTTGGTATTGGTAAATTGAACAGAACTTTTACAATTATAACTGTATAAAATCTTAATATGAAATTTTTTTTTAAATTTTAAAAATTTGTTTAAGACAGAAAAAAAAGAAATGTGAAATATATTTCAAACACATTGTTCTATTTCCTGCTAATGTGAAAACTTCTGTAATATTATATCTTGTGTAATTCTAATATAGGAAGCAACTTTTATTAAAATCATTAATAAACACACATAATAGATGTGGATTGGCTCGGTAGCACTAAAACAATGTCCAACTAAAGCACCATTGTGTTGTCACTGAATCTGAATGTATTGAATTACACAATGCCATGATAGACAGAATAATGCATGCTTTTGTAACACATTTACTTGTTACCTGAACAAAACAAAACCATTATGTAAAAGTAAGACTGTGAATTGAAATGCTTTCAGATTGCAGCAGAAGTATTGAAGATTTATTGCCACCTGGACCACAACTTCATGACTGCCAGTATTCCAGTCCACAGATTGTTTGTACATGTTCGTCGTCTCGTGTCTGCTGGCTATAAGGTTAGCAACACAACTATCTGATACATTAATACTTCTGATCTATCCTCTTAAAAACAATCTTTTTTTTTTGTCAGTTTTCAGTCCCATGTTGTCATCTGCAATTTCTTAATGACTTCTGACTTCTGAAACCACTGAACAGATGTTATTGAAACTTAGTCAGATGTTATTGAAACTTGGTCAGATGTTATTGAAACTTCGTCAGATGTTATTGAAGCTTGGTCAGATGTTTGTGAAACTTAGTCAGATGTTATTGAAACTTGGTCAGATGTTTATGAAACTTGGTCAGATGTTATTGAAACTTAGTCAGATGTTATTGAAACTTAGTCAGATGTTATTGAAACTTAGTCAGATGCTATTGAAACTTAGTCAGATGTTATTAGAACTTGGTCAGATGTTATTGAAACTTAGTCAGATGTTATTGAAACTTAGTCAGATGTTATTGAAACTTGGTCAGATGCTATTGAAACTTAGTCAGATGTTATTAGAACTTGGTCAGATGTTATTGAAACTTAGTCAGATGTTATTGAAACTTAGTCAGATGTCATTGAAACTTGGTCATTCTGTCGCTGGGTGATGCACTTTCACAAAAATATGCTAAAATTGAGAAAATTTCAAATAACAACTTTTCTTTCCACTGAACAACCTTATTCAGTGTTTGTCAGATTTCGTGTTGGTCAGATTCCATGTTGGTCAGATTCCATGTTGGTCAGATTCCGTGTTGATCAGATTCCATGTTTGCCAGATTCATTGTTGTTCAGATTCCATGTTGGTCAGATTCTCTGTTGGTCAGATTCCATGTTGGTCAGATTTCATGTTTGTCAGATTCCATGTTGGTCAGATTTCATGTTGGTCAGAATCTGTGTTGGTCAGATTCAGTGTAGTTCAGATTCCATGTTGGTCAGATTCCCTGTTGGTCAGATTTCATGTTGGTCAGATTCAATGTTGGCCAGATTCCATGTTGGCCAGATTCCGTGTTGGTCAGATTTCAGATTTAGTGTTGGTCAGATTTCCTGTTTGTCAGATTTCAGATTCTGTGTTGGCCAGATTCTGTGTTGGTCAGATTTCATGTTAGTCAGATTCTGTGTTAGTCAGATTCCTTGTTGGCCAGATTCCATGTTGGCCAGATTCAGTGTTGTTCAGATTCCATGTTGGTCAGATTCCATATTGGTCAGATTCCATGTTAGTCAGATTTCATGTTGGTCAGATCCATGTTGGTCAGATTTCATGTTGGTAAGATTCCGTGTTGGTCAGATTTTGTGTTGTCAGATTCTGTGTTTTTCAGATTCCCTGTTGGTAAGATTCCTTATTGGTCAGATTCCATGTTGGTCAGATTTCATGTTGGCCAGATTCCATGTTGGTCAGATTTCATGTTGGCCAGATTCTGTGTTGGATAGTTTGCAGATTTCATGTTGACCAGACTCCGTGTTAGTCAGATTCCATGTTGACAAGATTCCATGTTTGTCAGATTTTATGTTGGGCAGATTCCATGTGTACGATTCCTTGTTCAACCTTTACAAGGGTCCTTGGCAGCTGAGTGGTCTAAGGCACCGTCTCAAGATCACTTACCTCTCACCGCTAAGGTTGTAGGTTCTAGTCCCGCTCGCTCCAAAAACTTTATGTGAGAAAGTTTCCAGTTACTTGCGGAAGGACGGTGGTTCTACTGTCTAACTCAGTCTGAAGTCTTCCTCCACCAGTAAAACTGGAAATGCCATATATGACCTGAAATGTGTTGAAAATGGCGTTAAACCCCATTCAACCTTTACAGCACTGTAAATAAGAAAAAAAAAGTTTTTATACAATAACTTTAATTTCTTTTAAGAAAATCTAAAGAAATTTTGTGTAAACTGCACATGTGCTCATTAACATTGACAATCTAATAAATAAATTGCCAGTCAAAATGGAGTTATGTTTTTAAGCATTTAAGTAAAAATTAAGAAAATGTTGATGAAACAGAAGCAAGATAGACACATTTAAGTGTTGCAACTTATGAAACAACTTATTGGTATCTGTTACAGTTTTAAGCTACAATGAGACTGCTGTTACACATATACACAATCTATTCTAATCTAATAAATGTTTTATTTCATTTCTTTTCTATTGTTTTGTACCAATCAGGTTGGAGTAGTTAAACAGATGGAGACTGCTGCACTGAAGGCTGCTGGGAGTAACAAAAACACGCCATTTACCCGACAGCTCACCGCCCTCTATACAAAGTCAACTCTTCTCGGAGAAGATATCCTTTTTTGAAGAGACTTTCTTGGAACAACATTACATATATTTACATATAAATTTTATTATATTCATTTTATCATTGGATTTAGTAGAAGAGCTTGAAAAATAGTGATTCAAGGCTTGACTAAACATAAAGTAGTCTGTAAATGCTTGCCAGCCCTTACTTCTTACTTAATTTGAATTTCTGTAGTAGTTTTCCATCCTTGTTCATGGACTATTCTTTATCATTTCCAATGAGTGTTGGGATGTGCTGGCTGGTGGACAAATCATCTTGAACTGCAGGCAAAAAATGACATGTAATCCACATGTATTTACAAACTTACCAATGTAACAACATCACGCATAGAGTAATGTGTAATTAATATACAAACATACCAATGTAACAACACCACGCATAGAGTAATGTGTAATTAATATACAAACATACCAATGTAACAACATCACGCATAGAGTAATGTGTAATTAATATACAAACATACCAATGTAACAACATCACGCATAGAGTAATGTGTAATTAATATACAAACATACCAATGTAACAACATCATGCATAGAGTAATGTGTAATTAATATAAAAACATACCAATGTAACAACATCATGCATAGAGTAATGTGTAATTAATATAAAAACATACCAATGTAACAACATCACGCATAGAGTAATGTGTAATTAATATACAAACATACCAATGTAACAACATCACGCATAGAGTAATGTGTAATTAATATACAAACATACCAATGTAACAACACCACGCATAGAGTAATGTGTAATTAATATACAAACATACCAATGTAACAACACCATGCATAGAGTAATGTGTAATTAATATAAAAAACATACCAATGTAACAACACCACGCATAGAGTAATGTGTAATTAATATACAAACTTACCAATGTAACAACACCACGCATAGAGTAATGTGTAATTAATATACAAACATACCAATGTAACAACATCACGCATAGAGTAATGTGTAATTAATATACAAACATACCAATGTAACAACATCACACATAGAGTAATGTGTAATTAATATACAAACATACCAATGTAACAACATCACGCATAGAGTAATGTGTAATTAATATACAAACTTACCAATGTAACAACATCACGCATAGAGTAATGTGTAATTAATATACAAACATACCAATGTAACAACATCACGCATAGAGTAATGTGTAATTAATATAAAAACATACCAATGTAACAACATCACGCATAGAGTAATGTGTAATTAATATACAAACATACCAATGTAACAACATCACACATAGAGTAATGTGTAATTAATATACAAACTAACCAATGTAACAACATCACACATAGAGTAATGTGTAATTAATATACAAACATACCAATGTAACAACATCACACATAGAGTAATGTGTAATTAATATACAAACATACCAATGTAACAACACCACGCATAGAGTAGTGTGTAATTAATATACAAACATACCAATGTAACAACATCACGCATAGAGTAGTGTGTAATTAATATACAAACTTACCAATGTAACAACACCACGCATAGAGTAATGTGTAATTAATATACAAACACACCAATGTAACAACACCACGCATAGAGTAATGTGTAATTAATATACAAACTTACCAATGTAACAACACCACGCATAGAGTAATGTGTAATTAATATACAAACATACCAATGTTATACACTGTATATGCTGATGGTGGGTTGATATCAGGCAGTGTTGTACATTAGTATCTTAAAATAGCTTTAGATGCTAATGGTTACTGCAGGACTCGTTATTCTACTTGATAATAATTTATTTTAGCTTGAGAGCTTACATGCACATGTACATGAATCACCGCCTGGGATCGACGCGGGTGGCCAACACTCTTATCCTCTGTACTGCTCTCCCACTCTGCTTTAGGACTGGTAACACCAGTTTCCTGGATAAAGTGGTTGCTATAAATGTTATATGTCTACAGTATGATCCTTTAATGAGGCAATTCTTTAATAAAAAATATTAAACTGACTTGTATCACCAAGATACATGCATTTAGAAATAAGTGAAATAGACATGTAAACATTACATCGCAATGAAATATGGATCAGTGTATTGGTGTTAGTTAAAGTTGTCTGATATTAAATTCCTCACCCGGTGCCAAAACAAAAAACAACACAATTTTTAACAAGGATCAAACCATAGGCAGTAAAAACAATTGTGACCCTCAGTTCTGGAATAGGCTTATTGTACTTAACTGTTTTAAAATGTTGATTCTGTGTCAGAAAATTCTGCAATTAATGGTGATTCTGTATCCATGGCAACCAACTACCTCATGTGTATATGTGACCATGTAAAGGAAAAACACAGCAAAAACAACACTATTGGTGTAGTGGTAAGTTCTATTGTCTTTTTGAAAAAAATGTGTTGTCAACAATGTGTTGAGCTCTGTGTCTCAAAGTTATTTAGCTCTCTTTATTTGTAACTGTATCTCCCTGTACCCCCCAAATTCACCAAATTGTGTTCTTAATTGTATAACGTGTAACACTTCTGGAGTTCTCTGTGACAGAATGGTGTAAATACTGATGTCATAGCAATACGGGCTCTATTGGGTCTCTTGTTATTCAAATTTAAGTAACTGGTTAGTCGATGAAAAGAAATGTATGAAATGATTACCTCATAAAGTCATTGTTTCCAGTTTCACTGTATCAAAGTTAAATTTCATTTTCATGTCAATGTCATATATCAGTCCATACTTAAATGACAGGAGTTATTTTCATTTGGCTATGACAGGCTGTCCAGCCATCTACAGGTGATGTTATATATGACAGTTTTGAAGACACAGACTCTAGATCAGAGCTTGAGACTCGCCTTGCACATATACAGCCTGTGGAAGTGATACTATCCCACAATGCGTCGGTCTCAACAAACAAACTCCTCACTGGGCTGCAAACTATCAGGTATTGGTTTAAAATATTTCTGTTGAATATTATACCTTAAGGCATTGAGTGTTACCCCTATCAGTTTGCTCACACCCACAAATGGAAATTTATACCCTGGGGCTTTAAGTGTTACCCTTGTCAGTTTGTCCACACCTACAAATGGATATTTATACCCAAGGACATTAAGTGTTACCCCTGTCAGTTTGTCCACACCCACAAATGGATATTTATACCCAAGGACATTAAGTGTTACCCCTGTCAGTTTGTCCACACCCACAAATGGATATTTATACCCTGGGACATTAAGTGTTACCCCTGTAAGTTTGTCCACACCCACAAATAGATATTTATACCCTAGGACATTAAGTATTACCCCTGTTGGTCTGTCCACACCTACAAATGGATATTTGTACCCTGGGGCATTAAGTGTTAACCCTGTCAGTTTGCTCACACCCACAAATGGAAATTTATACCCTGGGGCTTTAAGTGTTACCCTTGTCAGTTTGTCCACACCTACAAATGGATATTTATACCCAAGGACATTAAGTGTTACCCCTGTCAGTTTGTCCACACCCACAAATGGATATTTATACCCAAGGACATTAAGTGTTACCCCTGTCAGTTTGTCCACACCCACAAATGGATATTTATACCCTGGGACATTAAGTGTTACCCCTGTAAGTTTGTCCACACCCACAAATAGATATTTATACCCTAGGACATTAAGTATTACCCCTGTTGGTCTGTCCACACCTACAAATAGATATTTGTACCCTGGGGCATTAAGTGTTAACCCTGTCAGTTTGTCCAAACCCACAAATGGATATTGTTACCCCTGTCAGTTTGTCCACACCCACAAATGGATATTTATACCCTAGGGCATTAAGTGTTACCCCTGTCAGTTTGTCCACACCTACAAATGGATATTTGTACCCAGGGACATTAAGTGTTACCCTGTCGGTTTGTCCACACCCATAAATGGATATTTATACCCAGGGACATTAAGTGTTACTCCTGTCAGTTTGTCCACACCCACAAATGGATATTTATACCCTAGGGCATTAAGTGTTACCCCTGTCAGTTTGTCCTCACCAACAAATGGATATTTATACCCTGGGACATTAAGTGTTACCCTGTCAGTTTGTCCACACCCACAAATAGATATTTATACCCTGGGACATTAAGTGTTACCCCTGTCAGTTTGTCCACACCCACAAATGGATATTTGTACCTTGGGACATTAAGTGTTACCCCTGTCAGTTTGTCCTCACCCACAAATGGATATTTATACCCTGGGACATTAAGTGTTACTCCTGTCAGTTTGTCCACACCCACAAATGGATATTTATACCCTGGGACATTAAGTGTTACCCCTGTCAGTTTGTTCACACCCACAAATGGATATTTATACCCTTGGACCTTAAGTGTTACCCCTGTCGGTTTGTCCGCACCCACAAATGGATATTTATACCCTTGGACATTAAGTGTTACCCCTGTCAGTTTGTCCAAACCCACAATTGGATATTTATACCCTGGGACATTAAGTGTTACCCTTGTCAGTTTGTCCACACCCCCAAATGGATATTTATACCCTAGGACATTAAATGTTACCCCTGACAGTTTGTCCACACCCACAAATGGTTATTTATACCCTGGGGCTTTAAGTGTTACCCTTGTCAGTTTGTCCTCACCCACAAATGGATATTTATACCCTGGGACATTAAGTGTTACTCCTGTTAGTTTGTCCACACCCACAAATGGATATTAATACCCTGGGACATTAAGTATTACCCGTGTCGGTTTGTCCACACCTACAAATGGTTATTTATACCCTGGGACATTAAGTGTTACCCCGTCAGTTTGTCCACACCCACAAATGGATATTTATACCCTAGGACATTAAGTGTTACTCCTGTCGGTTTGTCCACACCCACAAATGGATATTTATACCCTAGGGCATTGAGTGTTACCCCTGTCAGTTTGTCCACACCCACAAATGGATATTTATACCCTAGGACATTAAGTGTTACTCCTGTTGGTTTGTCCACTCCCACAAATGGATATTTATACCCTGGGACATTAAGTGTTACCCCTGTCAGTTTGTCCACACCCACAAATGGATATTTATACCCTGGGACATTAAGTGTTACCCCTGTCAGTTTGGTCACACCCACAAACGGATATTATACCCTTGGACATTAAGTGTTACTCCTGTCGGTTTATCCGCACCCATAAATGGATATTTATACCCTTGGACATTAAGTGTTACCCCTGTCAGTTTGTCCAAACCCACAATTGGATATTTATACCCTGGGACATTAAGTGTTACCCTTGTCAGTTTGTCCACACCCACAAATGGATATTTATACCCTTGGACATTAAATGTTACCCCTGACAGTTTGTCCACACCCACAAATGGTTATTTATACCCTGGGGCTTTAAGTGTTACCCTTGTCAGTTTGTCCTCAATCACAAATGGATATTTATACCCTGGGATATTAAGTGTTACTCCTGTTAGTTTGTCCACACCCACAAATGGATATTAATACCCTGGGACATTAAGTATTACCCCTGTCAGTTTGTCCACACCTACAAATGGTTATTTATACCCTGGGACATTAAGTGTTACCCCGTCAGTTTGTCCACACCCACAAATGGATATTTATACCCTAGGACATTAAGTGTTACCCCGTCAGTTTGTCCACACCCACAAATGGATATTTATACCCTAGGACATTAAGTGTTACCCTGTCAGTTTGTCCACACCCACAAATGGATATTTATACCCTAGGACATTAAGTGTTACTCCTGTCGGTTTGTCCACACCCACAAATGGATATTTATACCCTAGGGCATTGAGTGTTACCCCTGCCAGTTTGTCCACACCCACAAATGGATATTTATACCCTAGGACATTAAGTGTTACTCCTGTCGGTTTGTCCACACCCACAAATGGATATTTATACCCTGGGACATTAAGTATTACCCCTGTCGGTTTGTCCACATGTACAAATCGATATTTATACCCTGGGACATTAAGTGTTACCCTGTCAGTTTGTCCACACCCACAAATGGATATTTAAGTGTCATAGGGTTTAGGGTTAGTATTTGTAATGCTCCCCCAAAGGGGGGAAGCATATAGTCGCCGCTTCATCCGTCCATCCGTGCGTCACCAAATTCTTGTCCAGGCTATTTCTCTACAACCTCTGGTTGGAATTTTATGAAATTTGCTAGGCTGCATCACTACCAAGTGGAGATGTGCATAATATCTTTTTGTACCAGTTTGATGATTTTTCACGGAGTTATGGCCCTTTGATTCAGTTTGTGACCAAATTCTTGTCCGGGCTATTTCTCTACAACCTCTGGTTGGAATTTTATGAAACTTGGTAGGATGCACCATTACCAAGTGCAGATGCACATACTGTGTAAGTGTTCAGGTTCAATGTTTTTTCACGGAGTTATTGCCCTTTGATTGAGTCTGTGACCAAATTATTGTCAGCACTTTTTCTCTACAACCATATGTTGGAATTTTGTGAAACTTGCTAGGATGCATCATTACCAAGTGCAGATGCGCATATTGTCTTTGTGTTTGGTTTGGTGATTTTTCACAGAGTTATGGCCCTTTCATTCTGTTTGTGACCAAATTATTGTCCGCGCTATTTCTCTACAACCCCATGTTGGAGTTTTATGAAACATGCTAGGATGCATCATTATCAAGTGCAGATGCGCATATTGTCTATGTGTTCAGGTTCAATGTTTTTTCACTGAGTTATGGCCCTTTGATTGAGTCTGTGACCAAATTATTGCCTGTGCTATTTCTCTACAAACCCATGTTTGTGAAACTTGATAGGATGCATCATTACCTGCTATGCAGTTTGGTATTTTTCAACCAAGTAGCCGGTACAGAGCCAAACACTCACTTGGGGAGCATCCATTGGTTCCACCGATATTTTCTTGTTTAAAATGGAAATGATTTTGCTTATATCTTCACAGAAGCATTGTTTGGTGAAGGAGATTCAGTTTTGTAAAAATGACTGGGTTCTACTGTCTTAAGGGGTCAGGAGGGGCCCCAAAAGGGTAAAAATTGGGAATTACAAAAATCGTTTTCTTAAGAACCGGTATGTCAAATAAATTATCCCTATATGTAGAGGTTTGATTGCAGATAAGAATTTCGGGGCTAAAATTTATAGGGGCCCTGTAAGGGGACTTAGAATTTTAGATAGGGATACTATGGGAAAACAGAAAATTCTCTTTTTTTCATCTATTTAGTCAAAATTATTATTCAATTGCAGTTCTGAAGTATCATCTAGTCATAGGAAATAAGATTTGACTCAATAAGGAGAATTGACTTTCCATAACGGGCCAGGGTGGGTCAAAAAAGGTTTAAAATAGAAAATTTTCAAAAATCTTCGTCTCAACAGCCGGTCAATCAAATTTGTTCATATTGGATATGGATTATCCCAATGAGTATGGGTTTAAAGTTTGTACAAATCAAGGGTCTTGTATTTATAGGGCCCTGTAAGGGGACTTTGAGTTTTATATAGGAATACTATTGAAAAACGGAAAATTCTCTTTTTTATCATTCATTTATAACTTTTTTTTTATTCAGTTTGAATTTTGAAGCAACTTTTAAGTCATAACAAATATGATTTTGTTCAATACAAATGACTGACTTTCTAAAAGGGGCCAGGTGGGGTCACAAAATGATTAAAATTGAACATTGTCATAAATCTTATTTTCAACAACCGGTCAGTCAAATTTATTCATATTTGATATAAATTATCCCTATGATTAGGAAAACTAAATTTGTACAAATCAAGGGACACTGGGATGTATAGAGGCCCTGTAAGGGTCTGAGTTTTATATAGGAATACTATGGGAAAATGGAAAATTCTCATTTTTTTGTCAAATTGAGTAAATATGTTGTTCAATTTGAGATCTAAAGCAGTAATGTCTAGTAACAATAAATTTGATTTTGTTCAATAAAGAGGATTGAATTCCCATAAGTGGCCAGGGGGCAGATGGGGCAATAAGGTTAAAATTGGGAATTTTCAAAAATTTCCTCTCAATAACCTTTCACTCAAACTATTTCATATTTGATGTAAATTATCCTTACATCAGCAAGGATTGGAGATTCTGCATATCAAGTGGCTGGGAGATATTTTGGCCCAGTAATGTGACTTTTACATATGAATATTATAGGGAAAACTGAATTTTTTCATTTTGCATTTATGTGTACAAAAAAAACTTCTTTTTAAAATTTGAATTTTTTCTACTCATAACAAATCGCTAAGAGTGGGTGATTGGTAAATTAAGGGGCTGGGTTGTATAAGGGTTCTGTACAGGGGACTATATTTTGGGGGGAATTTAAAGTATTTCCTTTTCATAGCAATTAAGTTTTTGTTCAGTATGGGTGTGGTGGGGGTATTTATCCATAAGTTGTTAAGACGACCCCCCAAAAAAGGGTAAATATTGTGGAATTTCAAACAGTGCTACGGCCACTATGAGTCAGTAGAGCGTCCTCAGGCCCTCTCGGGCCTCTTGTTGGTTGTTGTTTTTGCTCTTTCACTTGAGTAGCTTCTTTAGAGAGGTTTGACTATATAGTTTTTCTTTGTAACTTGTAGTTTCCATGACGATGACCGAATGAGAATAGAGAAAATGGATAATGACGTGTTTGAGTACAGCACTGCTCTGGTTACAGTATCTGAAATCACAGCAGACACAAATACAGGTGAGTTATTATATAGGTTCTGACTGCAGTTTTGCCAGATAACGACAATTTGCAAGCACATGACAAAATGAGATGTTGACAATGTGTAACCATATTTAACTAGTCTATCCCAGAACCTGATATCTCCCGAATCAGGTCTATAACCCCCAATGAAAAAGCAGGGAACTCTATGTCTGCCATACAATGCATAGCAATTGAACGCTTACTAAACTGTGATGTCAAACAAAATCTTAGTGGAAGCAGCTGACCAATCAAAGTTCTCAAATGTGGCTTTTTAGCTTGCTTGGATGAAGTCCAAGGAGAACTATTTCCATGACCCTGGTGGCGTCGTCGGCGTCATCTGTAGACACCCAGGTCAAACTTTTGCGTTTTAAGTTTAAGATACCTATGTAACCACTAATTGGATGTGAATGAAACTTTCCATGTGTGTTCACCACCTTCAATGGAACACACAGAGACAAGAACCATAACTCTGGGTTGCATTTTGGCAGAGTTATGGCCCTTTTTCGACTTAATTTTCAGGTTAAAGTTTTTTATCAAGTAAGATATCTATGCAACCACACATTGAATATGAATGAAACTTCGCATGTGTGTTCACCATCATCAATGGAACACACAGAGACAAGAACCATAACTCTGGATTGCATTTTGGCAGAGTTATGGCCCTTTTTCGACTTAATTTTTCATGTTAAAGTTTTTTATCAGGTAAGATATCTATGCAACCACTCATTGGATATGAATGAAACTTTACATGTGTATTCACCTTCATTGGTGGAACACACAGAGACAAGAACCATAACTTGGGGTTGCATTTTGGCAGAGTTATGGCCCTTTTGGACTTAATTTTTCGTCTGTAGACACCCAGGTTAAACTTTTGCATATAGTTGTGTTTAAGTTTTTGTGTTTGCCTCCAATCTCAATCTTTGCATGGGTGGTGAGTTTTATCCCATCGGCGAGCTTTGTTGTCTTCTGACAACTCTTGTCTAACATTGCTCCCATTTGGGAGAGCTGGGTCTGCACTACAGACTAATTTTTAATGCATGTGTAATTTCAGTTAGTACCTGTTTTAAGAAATGAAACGGTGGGGAGGATATCACATTATTTCCTGATTTAAAATAAAAATGATTGACACAAGCCCATTAAAAGATGTTTTTTAATTGCTGGAGTAAACAAAATGTGTTATATACAAGGATTGACGTACTATATATCAAATCACACTTGCAAAATAAGAACTTGGTATGAACATTTTTTACATTTTCATTTAGCAAGGCGCATGATATCAATCGTACATTATATATACTTGATACACTTCAGATAGCAGTCGGATACAGGATATTGTCAATCTGCCCAAGGCAGTAATCTGCTGTCTCTCTGCCCTAATCACCTATCTCAGGGATTTCAATCTCCACAAAATATTGTGTGAAACAAGGTAAATGTAATTTTCTAAAGATATTGTAAAAAATATTGTTTGTAGTTATAAAAGTTTCACAGGAGTCTGAACATTTGTGAATGACACATCTAGCTAGCAGTTACTTCTCTATGTACAGCAACAGTTTTACTTTGTCTCATTCTTTATAACCCCTTCACACAAACAATGCATGAGGGGGTATATAGGAGTCACTGTGTCACTGTTCAGTCGGTCTGTTTTAGGAGCAAACTATTTCTATAGTTTCAAGGTGATTGATCAACATCAGGTGTAGTGGATAGAGTGTTGGTCGCTGTTACCAGAGGTTGCAGTTTAGATCTCCAGCTGGACCTGATGCCTCTCAAAACACAACACTCAGTAAATGAACTTGAGAGCAGTTCATATAAGGTTGTAAACCCTGCATCTCTGCTATCACATTGGTACATTGCTGTACGATGTCATTGTGAGAGGTAGGAATTATTTAGTGATAGGTCTAGTTTGTTCATGTATAATACATTCTCTAAAATTTAATGACAATCATTTTACAGAAGCTGTTTTAATGATGTCCTAACAATGTTGATCTAGAATTATAATCCTGATAGATATGGGAGAAGGCGGGCAGATTGTGAATTGAGTTTAAAACCATTTCTAAACGATAATACAGGTTATATATTATGGTATCTAATTTAATCATTGAGGAATATCACGGAATGAAACATGAGTATAACCCATGTCCTTTCACAAGTAAATGGTAATCTCTCTCAGAGGAAGTTATTGGACCGAGCTGGGCTCAAATTGGCAACTTCAGTGCAATTATGGCATTGTATGTGGAAGAGTTGGTGAAAGATAAGTGGACTTGAATAACTTGTATGAGGAACAGGGGAGTATTTCAGATGGGTCTGGTTATTAGATCTATTTAACATCTTTTTATCACTCAAACAAGTGCATTTCTAAAAGTATTTGAAAGTGGACAAATGTGGAACATGTACCCAAATTAAAATAGGAGAGTAAATGGTCATTAAACGACATTAATATTAGAGAAATAATAGTTCCTTTCGAAAAAAAATGTTGCTCTGTTTAAAAAAAAAGACAAACTGTTTTTATAGTATTGAATATGGTATTTTATATGCACCTTGTCCCCTAAACCAACACAGTATAAGTAACTCCAACCATAGTTAGAATTTTGTCAAAATGTACATTTCCTCCAATCTGAAATCCTGGATTAGTACTGGAAGTTGATGGGTGGATTTTATTGCAAACGGACAAGTAAATAAATATGTTACATACATTACTTTTAATATCAGTTTTGAGAACATACAAAACATACATTTTGTGAAATTTACGGTATTTATTGTAGATCAGAGAATATTGTGAAAGTCAAAAGTTTTTTTTGGCAAAGAATGTTACTATGGAATCATATAGAAGAGTTGTTATTTTTTCAGTAATTTTTGTCAGTTTTCCACTCAGTCCAAATACATGCAACTAAATGGAAGCACACTGAGAAACTTGGAGATATTCAGGAATGCAACCAATGGTAAAGAGAAAGGATCTCTGTTCTGGGCCTTCAACCAGACAGTAACTAGGCCCGGGGCTAGACTTTTACGGTCTTGGTTGTCTCACCCATTACTCTCTCACCGGTAAGTTATTAACATAAACTTTTGTAGTATTACCTGTTAATAAAAAAGTTTATAACATTAAAATGATTGTTCATCAATTTCTACTGTTTGTGTGTAAGGTTGGTCATATGGCACTAAAACATTAATAAGCTAATATGGTAGTGTCATTGTAATAGACTAAATATTGACTGTCAGAACTACCTGTGTATTACCATAATGCTGTTTACAGGTACTAAGGGTGTAACAATAGTGTTGATTGCAGATGTGCATGCAAGAAACTATCTGTTGTAATGAACAAGTTTCAGATCTCTATTTCTGCCTTAACTGTCCATGCTGATTCTGTCTTTAGAGTCCACTCAAAGTTTTAATTGTGTATCACTATGATAGTGTTAATATTTGTGTTTAAAATTGTGTCATGCTCCAGTGTACATCCGACACAAAATAAAGTTTCTTGTATCCAGTGTAGGATTGGAGCATAAGAAAATCCTACTCTAATATATAAATGCTAAATGGATATTATTGTGTTACTGTGTCGTTTTGTGCATACTTATTGCATTTTGCTATGACCAATGTAAATTATGAATACTAATTGTGTCTTCCTGAGACATGTTGTTGTGCTGTCTGACTGTCTGTGTCTGTTTGTCACTAAATCTTGTCTGGAAAACTCTGACATCTGTGTTCAGATTTATTCAACCCATACTGGATAATATCTGTGATAGGTCTAGTTGTGCAATTGTGAATTATAGTTCAATAATTTTTTACTAAGTTAAAGCCTTTTGCATTTTTGGAATTTAAGATATTGTCTGGAGAACACCTTTGACCTCTGTAGTCGTATTGAGTGGAAATTCGTTGGGAAGAAACAGTGCAAGGTTAATTGAACTCTCACAATTAAATTTGCTTGAGGTGGAGACACAGTTTTGTTTCTGGTTATATTATGTTATAGTATAATACTATAACATAATATAACCAGAAATTGTTTTTAATATGTGAACTTTGGATACTAATTATGTTATCCTTAATTCAGTGAGTGTTATGGACGCAAATTGTGTCAAGATATACATATGAACAGTTTCAGTGTCTGTTACTCTAGTTTCCTTTGTAGAGATATTCTATCCAGACAGTCTGCTGTCAGTGACCTTTTAAATGGTAATATTGACTTGCAAAAGTTGAGTGGAATATTGTCAAAACTGCCCGACCTGGAAAAAGGATTGTCAACTGCGTATCATAAAAAGGTATCGAACTATTGCATAGTAAGAATTGTTAAAGACAATTGTCTTTTGAAAAGATTTTCCTATTGCTAGATTTTAATGAAACTTCCAAATTTTAAATATTGATATACAGTAGAACTTCGATAGCTTGAACTGGAACACCATCGATCGCTCGAACAACTAACCCGGTCCCTGCCAAATTCCTATTTAGTTTCTATTGTTCTACCACCGATGGCTAGAACACTGATAGGTGGAACAGTCGAACTAGAAATTGGGTCCCACCAATACACTTACCTTTTTTTTCACACCTTTCGGTGGAACAGCTGATCAAAGATAAAGAAAATCGGAGAAGTTTGCCATGTTTATTTACACATTCAAAGGTGTGAAGTAATTTCTACACGTCATAATATTCCCACTGTCGTAACGAGCGAGAAGTTTGTTATGATAATTTGGCGAGTGTGTTTATAATTGGTTACACGCTTGTTTAAATTGTATACCGCATGCTGCATTAATTAAGTTAATTTGATGTTTATTTGTAATTTAAGATGAAATAAAAACAAACAATTTACAAATGTATATTGCAAACATTGAAAAGTGAAGAGTGTCACATACAATTTTGCCTATAAATCTTAGGCATGGGAAGTTCAGTCTCATTGCACAATGTGGCATTTAACAACACATTTTGCTGAAGAAGAAACGGCTGAGCAACTTAGTGACGGACCCGGTAACCGGGGGATAACTACATGTAAGTCGGCCTCTTTGGCGATTGCCGAGGAACTTGGTGACAGACCCGGTAAAACCGGAGTATGATTATCATGTCATTAACATTCTCACGCTCACCGAAAGCTAAATATAGCTATTTATACATGATATATAAAATTATGATGATAAATGGTAAATTAAGTAATTATAGTGTAATACAATTCATTATGTTTGGAAATTATCTTTTCTAGTATATTGGATTTTCTAAATAAACAAGAAAAACGTATCATTTACATCATCTATTGCACCTGTTCAAAGAGTACACATGGGATTCAATAACAAACTCACAAACGTACTTGTACACCATGGACATGTACGATGATTGTTGTATCAGGCTTGACTCGAACTATCGCTGACTCGAACTAATTTGTCCAGTCCTATCGAGTTAGAGCGATCGTAGTTCTACTGTATGTTCAGACAAGAACTGTCTCTAGGAAGGGACAAAAGTTTTTGATGAAAAACATGACCGTGTCCTACTGACCTGGGTTTTGTTTATGGTACGTCTTTTCCAGCACCCTGGAAAGTTTTTGTCATTAGAGTATTTTTATTCCTCAATTTCAAAATAAAGAAATACTGACTAATTTAACGTAGTGCCAATGAAATTATAGAGTATTTATTCAAATGTGTTATTAAAGAAGCTAATGATCATCCAAGTAATACTCGCTCAATGCTGTTGTAAAAACACATTAAAGTTGTAGTTTGGAATTAGCAGTCTCCATAATGGAGCGACTGAAGCTGGGCTCTCTCACTTGATTTTTTTTTTTATACAATTTACCTTGCCTGGCATTTGAGACACTTTTGCCCATTTATAGCAATTTCATAAGTATTGGTCACTTCACATATATATTCCCTACCACACAGGGAATTCTGGGGAAGAAAAGTGGGATAACTCTGTTGTAATTAAAAGCATAATAAGGCAATGTGCAGTGCACAAGGCCATAACTCTTAAGATCTTATTCACACAAAATTACTTCTCTTTTTGTAATTGTCTGAACTTTGCAAGTCCAGAGCATAACTTCAAAATATATATATATATATATATATATATATATATATATATACATGGATCGATTCCTACCTTCTTACTAATTTTTTTCCCTCAATATCAATGCTACCACTTATGCAAGATGTCCGTTAAAAGGAGCATCTATAAAATGTACTGATTGTGTTGTTTTGCAAGCTTACTTTATAAAACTCTTTAAGAAGGCCACAGTGCTAAGTGAAAAATGCCAGTTTGGGACATTCTCACATTGACATGTATTGTTCACTTAAGTTTCAATTTGATCTATTGACTGCCAAAAATATTGACAATGGTTATTATCTATGTACATCTGTTTTTTACTTAGTGTACTACCTCAGAATTCTACATGATGTGTAAATCACTGGATACTGTACATGATGAATTTAAACTTCAAAGTGAGGCTATGGGTGATCATGTGACCTCAGTGTTGCTACGGGATATCATAAGTCAAGTGCCAGATCTGCTTTCGGATATAAAAGAGTTCAGCACAGCAATTGTCGAAAAGGCTGCAAAGTGAGTTTGTTTGTTTGTTTGAATATTTAGTGTCATTTTTATGCCATCAAGGGCTAACAGACAATCAGTTAACATAACCACTCTTTTCTTGGACAATGGAAGGTATTAGAACACACCAATCTCTGAAAGTAACTGATAATTGTCCACTTGAATAGCAGTGAAAGATAAATGACAATGATATGCAATGTTGTTAACTCATAACCCCTGTATTGCACTACCAACTGAACTAACCAGGTCTGGCTTGCAAAGTAAGTAAAAGAGGTTATTTGTCAACTTTAAGTTTGTGAATTATTTTTTTAATGATATTTAATGCCATTTCTCACATATGTAAGGTTATATTTGGCATATCCTGTTTTATTGTTGAGGGAAGACTTTAGAATTAATTTTAGGAGAACCACCATCATCCTTAAGTACCGGTATTGTTAATTGCCAAGCTAGGCTAGACCTCTGTGGTGGGAGATAAATGATGGTACCTTAGACCACTTCATACATGTGAACCTTTTTGGAAGGCAATGAGGGAGATTGGCTTTTGAAATGAGGGAGATTGGATGCAATTGAGGGAGATTTTTTTTTCACAAGATGATATTAGAAATTTTTGCTATAAATTAAAGTAATTTCTTGATAATTAAAGTATATTAAACCTTAAAAGAAGGTGTTTTGTCATAATAGATAGAGAAAATAAATGAATAATAAAAGTAATAAAGTATCACAATGTGGGAGAGTCACATGAAGCCACTTGGCCACCTAGGACCCTTAAAATTTATTCAAAAGACTGAGGAACCTGCTCCAAAGATAAAGTTTTTACAATTCATTCAAATTAAAATAATGCTTCTGTCATTATATGTCATTTGGTAAACTATTTTACAACCTACAGTGATGTGTCGCCACCTCTCCATGAGTAATGGACATTTTATGAAATTGGGTATTCTTGTAGTTTAAACTGATTTACATGAACACACAAGTGATTTATTATGTTTTAAACTTACTAATTTTGATATCGTTTGTGAAACAAGTTGTTACAACTTAGACAAATCATACTCAAAGTCTTTCTGGTTTGAAGCAGTACTAAACATATGCAGATAAAATGTCTTGCTCAAGGACACCACACATAGAGGATTAAACCCATCACCCCCAGATCTTAAGTCCAATGTTCTACCACTGAACCACTGGCTCCACACATTGATTTATAATCACTCTTGAAAGACGGTTATTTTAAGACCACACCTATCTATACCATAAATTATTTCATTTGAATTGATTTTGTATTATTAATAGAAATTCTTATATGCCTGTTGTTGCAGAGAAAATGACAAAACTGAGCTATTTACCAATGACAGCATGTTTCCATCTGTTGTTAAATGCAAGACAGAAATAAACAATGTTACGAAGGAAATCCACGATCACCGTAGATATGTACGTCTGACCGTGAGACAACCGTCACTCGAGTTTACAACAGTGCTCGGCACAGAGGTACCATTTCAATTTCAATTATTCTCACAGACTAATGCTCAATGCTCTTTGTTTAAGAGGATCAAGTTTTGAAAAGGTTATAAACAAACATATATAATCCTGTGTTTTCCTTCATACTTTGAAATTGAGGGTCATTTGTTCCTCATATAATGTCAAAGATTTAATAGGCAGATTAGTGAAATTTAAGGGACGTTTGTTTAAAAAGTATGACCAAAAATGCAAAATTGGAGAGACAGGGAAAAAACTGATAAAACAGTTTAATATACACCAATGGAAATAGTGTATTTGATTTTTTGTCTGTCTACCACTTTATCAACATGATTTGGCTGTTATCAATTTGCCTTTAATTATTTTCATCAGGAACCAAAGGGCAAACTTATAAATTTTGCATGGAAATAATTTACAAATTTCACAAAAGTAAGTGTATGCTTTTAGCTCTATTGGCCGGAAATCAGAATACTTAGGTCACGGTGAAGTATACCAAATTTGATGTGAAGCAGACTGTAAGATAGAGTTTCTGTTCAAGTTTGTACAAATTATGGATCTGGGCAATTCATGGGACTATGCATATACAACCAAACCTGTCTTAAGCAGCCAGTCAATGGAAGGAGCAAAAGTGGCCTTTTTTAAGACATGTTGCTTAATACAGGTAAATTTACTCTGAAAGCATAGAAATGGGAAATAGAAAACATGGTTGCTTAAGACAGGTGGCTGCTTAATAGAGGTTACTGCTTGCACAGGTTTGACTGTACATATATCACAGAAAAGCTGTAGTTTATTATGTAGTTTTGAGAGTCTAAATGAGACAGTTGTTATCAATGTGGTTATATTTGCAGTTCTTGGTTGCAGTTAAACACAGCAATATTTCACTTGTTCCCAATGATTGGATTAAGATCAGCAGGTAAGTAATATTAGTGCTGGTAAATTTGCTACATGTGTTAGTTAATTAAACATATTGCTACATGTCCCACTTAAGATTATAGAATGCATATCAATTTTGTCTTGTCCTTTTGAAAATATTTTTTGCATTTAGTTCTGTTTCTGGGCAACCAAAAGGGCTTCCACCTCTCATACGGAAGACGATAGGTTTGATACCCCTCAGGGTCATACCAAAGACTTAAAAAAATGGTACTAGAAGCTTCCTTTCTTGGTGCTCAACATTTAGAGTATATTTGCAGGTCTGGTTGGCCCGGTATCTGTAAATTGTAACTGGTAGGGGTATTGTACCATGTGTCTGTGGCATGTTACTCTAGTGTGGCAGTGCTCAGAATACTGTCTCAAGTAGACATCATCACGATATGACTGAAAAAGGGTTCAAACAAACGCTAAACACCATGCAACAACTGTTTCTGGGAATTTGTTTTGACTCGCTTATTGAAACTGTTTGGTCCAGAGCAACCAAACTTGGTACATGGTTGTGTAATGAGTAGCACCACACAACATACACTATCATGCACAATTATTCCAGGTGATCTTGACCTCTACAAATCATTAACTTAGCCTATACAATATTATATTTGTGCATTTGATGTTTCTTTGATACTGTTTGACCCATATTTACCACTTGGTCTTCCATAGTTGCATAATGAGAAGTAATATTTAAAAGAAAACATGCACCTTTCATTTGGATGACCTTGACCCTGTGGGTAAGTTATTTTTAAAAACTCAAGTTTTTTTGTGTTTATCCTTTTCACAGAAAACTGTTTGTACTAAGCCAACCATTATTGGCTGTAGTTATGTAACGAGAAGAACTTGTTGAAAACATGCTTTACTATCCCAGATAATATTGACATTGATCCCTTTGAATAATTAACTACACCAAAATATTGTTTATGTATTATAATCATTTTATTGACATTTTCTATTTTCAGTACAAAAGCTGTTAGCAGATTTCATACTCCGTATATAGTGGAGAAGTATCGGGAACTCTTACGATTGAGAGAACAATTACTTATTGATTGTAATCAAGCATGGATAGAGTTCCTGCAGTAAGATTTTTTAAATGTTAAATAAGCATGGATTCCTACTGTAAGATATATTTAGTGTAATCAAACCTTGATAGAGTTTCTACTGTAAGATATAATTAGTGTAATCAAGCCTTGATAGAGTTCCTACTGTAAGATATATTTTTTAGTGTAATCAAGCCTGGATAGAGTTCCTACAGTAAGATCTATTTAGAATAATAAAGTATGAATAACAGTCTGCAATGAATTCTATGTAATTTTATCAAGTGTGTTCATGGTAAGATCTTACGACATCTTGACTTTACCTGCTAGTCGCATTTGTCAATCAGGTATAATTTTGTCACAAAAGTTAATCTTTACTTATATGGACAAAGACCATTGAACACCCATACACATGATATCTTGTGTAAGGTTTTTAAGCAACATTCAGCTTAATTCTGGTTTTAAATGAGGAATTTTTATACTACAGGTGCTTTGATATTGTTTTACAGGTTATTTGGAAGTAAATACCAATGTCACAGGAAAGCCATACATCTGATCTCTACACTGGATTGTTTGTTGTCGTTGGTAAACGTTGCACAACATTTTGGATACTGTAGGTAAGTACCATTGGGATGGAAAATAATATGGTACATGTATATGCAATATTAATTTTGAAAAAAAATTAAACCATGATCTTTTGCTTCATTAAAATTTTATTTTCTACGTTATGATTTGCTGGGTAGTTAGTGATAATCTCATTTATGAATTTACTCCTTTGTGCTGAATAGTCTTTATCTATTTATTATTTCTCCCCCTCCCTTTGGGGAGACAAATTATTTTTGTGCTTTCCGTCTGTTGGAATGAAGAATCTTGTCTGCGTTTCTTTTATTGAGTTATGAGTTGAATTTCAATGAAATTTGCTGTAAAGGATCAGTGTGAGGTGTAGTTTGAGGGCCTTTGAATTTTTGGCATGGGACAAATCTTGTCCCTGTTTCTTCTCTTCTTCTCCATGACCAACGACCACGTAACCATAATATCTCATACAAGTTCTTGAACTGGTCTGGTAAACTATCTCCAGCACATCTTTATGTGAGAATGTTTGCCAGTTACTTGCAGAAGGACAGTGGTTCTACTCACATCCATTCTGGGGTCTTCCTTCACCAATAAAAGTGGATATTCCCTGAAATGTGTTGAAAGTGGCATTAAAACCCCATTAAAAAAATAAATAACTAAATAAAATATATATATGTATTTAAATTGCAATTTTCATTTGATCTTCACCAAACTTATACAGTAGTTATATAACCATAATATAATATCTTGAAAACGTTCTTGAACTGGCAAAGTAATTCAGAGTTATGGCTCTTGATTTGTCCTGAATTACCTTATTTGACCTTTCAGACACTCTGCCATCTGTATTTTTCATTTTGATTTTCACCAAACTTTCCCAGTAGCTATACATATATATCTACATATATGGCTCAGATAAGATATTGCCTTTTTTTGCATTGTCATTCTGTCACAGATGAGCGATTTAGGGTCAACAAGGTCCTTTTGTTGTATCAAATAAGACACTGTCAAGAATAGCCTACTTATTATGTGTTTAAAATTAATTTGAATAATACCAAAAGCTATCTATTTATTTGATATATAATATTTATGTGTGGACGTGCCGTAAAACACCATTCATTCATTCATTCATTCATATATAAAGACCAGATATGTGTGAAGACAGTGTGGTTATAGACATTCAGGATGGGAGACATCCCGTCATACAAGAGTTGCTCTGCGACAGCCAGCAGTACGTACCCAACAATACTCACCTGATGGTAAGTAACTTTATTTATATAAAACTATTATTTTTCTTTTTGTGACCAGTATACAGTCCCAGTGGATGAAATGCTGATTAATTCATACCTAATCATTTTTCCTTCATTATCAGTTCTATTTATTCAAGAAAATAGCCTTTTGAGCCAAACATTAATTTAAGAAAGCATCCATTCGTTCTACTGATATTTTTGTTTTATTGAAATATAAGTGTCAAATAATAAAGCCAAAAGAGTATAAATCAATCTTAATACTAAAATAAACCAAATGTACTCATGTCTTACAAAATGGAAGAAACATAATTTATCATCATTAGGAAAAATAACAGTCATAAAAACATTTGCCCTGCCAAAAATAACATACCCATTGACATTACTAGGAAATCCACCAGATCACACAATAATTGAAATCACTAAACAACTTTATTCATTCTTATGGGACAATAAACCAGATAAAAAAAACAAGACAAACAATTAAAAAATACTATAAAGATGGGGGATTAAAAATGATAGATTTGAATGCATTTATATACTCAATAAAAGCAAGTTGGATCAAAAGATTTTTTAAACGAAGAAAATACCGGAATCTGGAAAGATAATTATATGAATGAAATTAACAAATTTGGTGGGAAATAATTATTACAATCAAACATAACATATAAAGATATAACCAATAAATTCAAAAATATTTTCTTAAGGGATGTTTTACAAAGTTGGGCAAAGGTAAACTTTAATTTGGAAGTAACAAACATCACAGATGAAATCATGTGGAATAACTCATTTATACAAAATAACATAAAACAATATTTTATAGAGAATGGCTAGATAAAAGAATAAAATATATACAACAACTTTATGATTACAGAAATAGGAACTTTTATAATTTAAATACAAAAAAAACAACTTTACGTTCTAGACAATTCAGATTTCTTAAAATACCACTTGGAAAGAAAAACTTAAACATGAAACATACAACAACAACGACAGAAATTTTTCATTGGCAGGATTTTAAAGGTACTGAAACCAAATAAAATGATATATGAGACATATATTTCGAAAACAACTACCAATGTTACAAATAAAGCTCAACAAAAATTGAATGACTCCTATGAAAATCTGAACTGGAAAAAAATCTTTTTATCACCGATTACATGTACTATTTATTCGAGATTGAGGTTATTTCAATATAAGTATTTATATAGAATTATACCCACAAATAAATTCTTACACAAATGCCATTTAGTAGATTCAAGTTTATGTCAATTCTGCAATATGCATGTAGAAACAGGACAACTTTTATTTTGGGACTGTGCTTATGTACAACATTTCTGGACAAAAACAAATGATTTCTTATCACAAAACAGTATTAATGTAGCTTTTAATTTTAAAAATATATCATTTGGCATCCATGACGACAACATGAAACAAAAAACAATAATAAATATTTCATTTTTTAATGTAAAATGCAAAGCGATATACCATGCTTTGACAACTATCTTAGATATTTAAAAGAATGTAAAAACACAACAAATCTTAGACCAAGCGAAATCCAAACTGGAAACGCATAATAGGAAATGGTGCTCAATAAAATTTGAATAATCAAATATAGAAACCTTATATAATCAACATCAATATGTATTGATCTTATAATGAACATGATTCATCATCTCTCTCTCTTTCTCTCTCTCCCTCCCTCCCTCTCTCAAAATGTTTCACCTCAATACTTTTTTTACGACATGTTAATACATGTATATCTTTTATAATCCTTTTCAGATGAAAGGCCAAAGGGTTATGATAATTACTGGTCCAAACATGGGAGGCAAAAGTTGTTACATAAAACAGGTGGCCATCTTGGCAATAATGGCGCAGATTGGGTCGTACATACCTGCACGGGAAGCTACTCTGGGATTGCTGGATGCCATATACACACGGCAAGTTATAGTCACACATTTACTTCCATAAAGCATCCATTTAAAATATGCAGTATTAACTATATGTGTAAAGTGAGGTACATGTATATGATGCAACATCTTAAAAGAGATCGTGGTTAAACAAGGATTGATATAGAGAAGGTAATGCAACTGATTGAGATGTTATGAACACTCGCATACTCGCGCAAAATCTCGCAAAATCTTGTTTTCAAATATCCCAACTTCCATTCATCTCAGAAATACAAATTAAAATTCTTTCTTTGCACAATGGAGTTTTTTTTTCAAAATGAGACCAGTCTCAGCAAATTGGGTTTACAATTGTTGAAGTAATATCATTACAAAATGTGTATACTGCAACTAAAAAATCAAGGAAAGTACTTGAAATTTTAATTCAAACTGCAAACAGCAATAGTTTAAATTCAAGATCATTTTACATCTTTCAAACATTATAAAACATCTAAGGTTAGATACACCTTACATTTTATATAAAAGAAATTGGTTTCCTGTGAAATTCGAATGATCAGTTTGTCAAATTGTTCATTCTTTGCATGCTATTTTATCAACAATTAGTAAAGAGATAAACACTTTCTAACCTTCTATAAATGTCCTTGTAAATAACAACAATTTTTGACAAGTTTCCTATGCAAAACTATCAATTATCACGACTGTTTTACTGCAACAACCTACAGAAAAATTATCTCTCCAGACAGATTTGATTGATGATTGAAATTTGTATAAGTAATATTTTATTCAAAATAAGATAATATGTTGTATAATTTGAACTATTAGATAATGTACCAATGATTAAATGGAATGGAATGACATAATTTACAGGATGGGTGCAGCAGACAATATTTACAAGGGACGGAGTACATTCATGGTGGAGCTTGAGGAAGCTTCAGAGATCATGGCCAAGGCCACTTCTCGGTCTCTCGTGATACTGGATGAACTGGGACGGGGTACCAGTACACATGACGGAGTAGCAATAGCTCATGCCACACTCAACTTCTTTATCAATCAGGTAACTGGTAGTGGTATTATTTATTTATTTAAAGGTACTGTGTAAATTCTGAGAGTTGCAGAAAAATATTCTTATTTCCTTCGGGATGTATAGTTCATATACCAGTTTTAAAAAAAAAAAGAGAGACAGTTGCATTCTTTACTTCAGTACACAGTTTAGTATCACTGTACACCAGTTTTAGTCCCCCTCCCCCACCGCAACACACAAATTTCAGAGGTGGTATATAGAAATCGCAGTGTCTGTCGGTTTGATATTGCTTGTCCGGCCTGTAACTTTGTCATGCATAGATGGCTTTTATTAATACTTACTACCAATGATCAACATAGCATGACGAGTTGCGTATAATACCCACACCTATACCTCAAAGGTCAAGGTCACAATTTAATTTTGTTTGACAACACTTTCAGTCTGTTTGAGATTTCATGTCCAGTCTGTAACTTTGTCATACATAGATGGCTTTTATTAATACTTGCTACAAATGATCAACATAGCATGGGCGTAATACCCGCACCCGTACATTTACCAGTGACATTTCTTGTTTCTCCTCAGCAATACTCCCCCTCGACTTCTCAAATAGTTATTATGGTCAAAATTGTTAGCAACTATTGATACATGTATGTCATTGAGTCGACAGAGATGTTGTCATCTATGTAGTACTACTGTCACTAGCCAAAACTCATTATTCTAATGACATTGCACAGAACAATAAGGCTACATGCACAACGGGGACATTCGTGTGGACAGACATTTAATGTAATAATCAGGTGACACATAACAATCAACAGTATACTTATTTTTTGCAACTCTCACGTTTCCAATTAGCTTCAGCAGTCATGTCATCAAATATATGCACTCAGCCATGAAAACTAGTTTATAAAGTATATCTTGATTGTTAGGATGTGGAACCAGTTTGTTTAAGTATTTAGACTGTAAACTTGTTATTTTCATGTTGCAGCCTAAGTGTTTGACGTTGTTTGTAACCCATTATCCCCTGCTGGCGGACTTG
The DNA here is from genome assembly GCA_029582155.1 of Panopea generosa. Lineage (NCBI taxonomy): Eukaryota > Metazoa > Mollusca > Bivalvia > Adapedonta > Hiatellidae > Panopea > Panopea generosa. The sequence continues at coordinate 48,513,560 of CM055906.1, read as the reverse complement.
GAGAACACGTATCCCGACATTGTTGGCAACTTCCATATGTCCTTCTTGCTGCACGACCAGGAGGAAAACAGTATGTTAATATAATCAGCCTACAGCTATAGATGAGCAGAATACAACTGGTGTTACTGACAAGTCTCGATTTATTCATGATTCATATAGTTTACATAATGCCATTTAGAGCTAACAGACGTTCAGTTAACCTGACCACTCTTTCCTGGGATCCTGAATATTAACCAGTACTCGAGCACACCCATCTCCTTAAGTAACTGTAACTTTCCCACTTGAATCAGCATTGTGAGATGAACAGCAATTAGATGCTTTGTCTTGTATCAATCATCATGCAGACTGGCTGTGCTTGAATGTGAACTTGCAACCGCTGGATTGAATGTCAGATGTGCTCCCAACTAAGTTAACCGGACGCCACAACACTGTTTAAGTCCTGGCCAATAATTGTGCATGTCAAAGAAATATTTAAGATGCTGAATGTCCATTACTTAAATTCATTGAAAGTAGAGAATATCATGCTAGTGTCTGATATTGTCAACTTTTTCAGGTGAGACTTAGAATAAACCAAGCTTTTTCTTCTTTTTTTTTTATTGTACTATACCCGATGAAGTTAATAATAGTAGACACTTACATGGTTTTCTCCTTATCATGTCAATATTTCTAATTCGTCTTTTTTGTGAATTTGAAAATCAAACTTTTGTTACAACCTGTAGATTCTGCCCAGGACAAAGTGTATAAGTAAGCATAATGACAACATGTGCCTGATGAACTTGCATTGACGTGATAAACCTATGTTTATCAGACAGGCAGTTTATCAACAGAAATGAATACATTGACATAATAAAATGTATAACCTGGACCAGGATTATTAAGCTGAGTGCCTCTACCCCATAAACGGTCATCTGATGAAAATCACCAGTATAGGAAATTTTTGTAACTGTCAAAGGAGAACTATTGCCATGACCCCGTCGGCATCGTCATCTGTAGACACCCAGGTTAAACTTTAGCGTTTAAGTTTAAGATATCTATGCAACCACTCATTGGATGTGAATGAAACTTCGCATGTGTGTTCACCATCATCAATGGAACACACACAGACAAGAACCATAACTCTGGATTGCATTTTGGCACAGTTATGGCCCTTTTTGGACTTATAATAGAAACCCAGAGGCGAGCTTTGTTGTCTTCTGACAACTCTTGTTATCCTTATTAGATTTCTACAAATAGATTCACCTATTCTACTTCAATTTTTACCATTTTATTGTCATTAAAAAAAGGGGAACTAATATGAACTGACTAATATATTTAATCAGTCACATCATGCATGATCTATATCTTACCTAGCACACAGCTTCCCAGAACCACATAGCGATTGCCAATTTAACCACAATAACAAACATGACAAGAAAATATAAAACTTACGACACACATTTACCACTGTGTGGACTTCAGAGATCACAATGATTCAACAAACAGTTTATCACAAAACATTGTATAAATCACACACACATGGCCTGTAATCTCATGGTCACATTTGGTCTAGGGAAAGTGGGGAAGGGAGTGTATTAGTGTTAACTTGAAAATAACCTCTACACTTATTGTAATGAGAGAACAATTCTGGGTGATATTAGGTCTCCAATTTTTAAGAAAGGAAACTTTTCCCTTTTTTTTTCAGACACTGAAAAGGAGACTATTACCTTTCTGTATCAACTTGTTAAGGGTGTAGCTGCCAGAAGTTACGGACTCAATGTTGCAACTCTTGCTAGTATACCATCAAATATCGTGTCTGTGGCTACACACAAATCAAGAGAAATGGAGAGAAATGTGTTACGATCAAGGTAAAATATAAGTTTCAAGATTCGCAATTAATGTGGTTGAAATTTTCTTAAAACTCTTTATTGGAGTTTTACTTGAATGTGATATCAAAAGTAAAGGACTAATGTTATCTGTTGAGTCAAAAGCTTACAACTTCACTTACACGTTTTCAAGTTTTCCCCATTTCTATCTAAAGATTCGAAGTTTGCCAATTAATTGGAAGAAGAAGGTGGATTTTACACAGATTCATTTTTTCACATCTGCAATCTTCCTCTTTATAACATATGCTATCATGTAACATGTGTTGAAACCCCATTTGTCATCAGGGGTCCTCCATCATCTCCCAACTAGAGCGTAGAACCATTTCTCACTCAGCCTGCAAGGGTCCGTTACATTGCATGCTAGTCTGTGATGTACAAGCACACTGATTAGTCTGTTGCTTCAACGGAAGTTGAACAATGTTGTGGTTTAGTAAATGCATCATAGTGCTATAAATTGAGAGACCGGCAGGGAATTCCAGGCTTTATCATTATGGTATAAATTACAAACCTGAATCGGGAGATGCAATGTGCTGGGTTAGATTATGTCTACGACTGTCTCAAGATCACTTAACTTCCATCACCGAGGTTGTCGTTTGTAACAAAGTTGTCTAGCAACTTGTGAAAGGACAACAGCTCTATTCAGGTTCATTTATATGCATCCAAGATATTTTTCCACCAAAAAAAATAGGTGCCATGAATAGTATAACTTGTAATGTGTCTTTTGTCACACAAAATCTGTTGAAACTGAAGAACTATACATTATTGGACAATTTTTTCCTGTTCTTTTTATGCCTCCACCATTTGCAGAATAGTGAATGGAGTTGGAATGGTGACAAGGTGTTACCCCTGTGCATCTGTTTGTCTATGTATTTAATTAATACTTGATGTGTAGCTGTATAGTTATTAAATACAGGACAAGTTTGATATTTAGAAGCTTTGGACTCTTTTCAACTTTATTGTGGTAAAATTATATTGTGGGAGCATCTATGTCCTATGGACACATTTTTGGTGTTTAATTGAATATGCAATAGTATTAATTGGTACAAATTTGAAGAATTAGCAATTGTTTTCATCATTCATAGTCATACTGTTAAACATGAATACCAATTTGCCAAAAAGTTATCTTTTATGTTTTCTTTTTCAAATAAATTTCAGGAAACCAACAGAATTATTCAAGAAGATATTTCATAGCAGCATGGACAATTACAAGAATTTGTTTGACACAATACCCAATCTCACCTGATTCATTCTACCAAGTGTACAAGATTTGACACCATTCAACAACTTTGACAGGAATCAGAATTGATCAGGGTACAGATTTAGAAAAACCGTACCTAATATCAGATCAGTTTAAACTTAAAATAGAAACTAAACTATGCATTGAAACAAAACTTTTGTATTAAAACCAAACACTACCATCCTAGAGATATGTATATAACTAACAAACGAAGGATCTCAAATGATAGATGTGTTTTCTTGATCAATCACAAGACACTTCAGTGACTGGAGAGCAGGTCTTATTACGAAAGCTCTGGATTCACACATTTATTGATGGCTGACAGATAAGCACAATATAACGGAAGTTTGAATCCCTATCTCGGTGTAAGTGGATTTCTTCAGCTTACTCCCACATAAGACACAAGTAACTCATTCACCACACCATTAAGAGTTATTTTTTAAGCAGTGTAACTTGTTTAGTAATTGTCAGATAAGTGAAGTTTATATATTTGTTAACATATGGGCCTTAATTATAGCAGTCTATACAAGTGTGTCAAATCGAATTCAAGCACAAATGACATACTATTGAACTTCTGGAGTTGATCTTCCGTGGCTGAATGGTCAAATGGCTGTCATCAGATGACCATATCTATAAGGTTGTGGATTCAAGACCAGCTCAAACCAAAAACTTAATGTAAGAAGGTTTGCCAGTTAGTGCGGAAGGACGGTGGTTCTACTCATTCTGATGTCTTTCTCTTCCAATAAAACTTGATATAACACGTTATATGTTGAAAATGGCATTGATTTAAATACCATTGAAAAAAGAAATTTTGATTTAACTGTAAAAAATACTTCATGTTGAAGTTTATATTGATAAAAGATATAACAAACAAACAAATAAAATGGTTTTGTTGTTTCTGTAATACCATTTGCTATTTAAAAAGATTTGTCATCAAATATTTATAGGAGTGAAATAAAAAAAAAAATAGTTAAACATTCTTTCTTTATACATGAAAGTCTGGAGTTCTGAATATATTGGTAAAACTTGCATAATTGGGATAAATGACCTGAATCAAGAGTGACAATCGCTCAATCCACATGACATTAGTCTAAGTAAATGCAATGTAATACAATGTAGTGTTTACCTAGCTTGTCAAAGGAAAATGGCAATCTTCAAAGTCATCACTGATTGGATTATCAACTTGTTTGATTGACAGTCGGTAAGGTCAATTTGACAAGTTCTAGCACATGTTCTTATTTATTGCTACATTAAATGTAGGATATACATTTGCATGTTTGCAGTATTTGAACATGTTTGTAATGTATCTGAATATAAGTGCATGTACAATTATGTGCTATTGGATAATTAAATATTGGAAATATTGGTGGCCCCATTGAAACATGCTTATTTGATAATAGTCACATACCAGTAGAAAATAAAAATAATATCTGATTGTTTTACATCAAAAAGGTTTAAACAAATATACACTAAAATAAAGAAGTATATTGGGAGTCTTTAAAATTGGATATTTTTTTAAACATGCCAAAGTATTACCAGTATACATTTTTTGAAAAGGGATTTCCCTAACTTGGCCTGCACTTACAGGTTAGACTTGAATAGAATTTCAGCTCAAAATTGCAATGTATTTTGTGATGTATTAAGTGTGTCGCGTGATTTCATTTTGATTTCAATTTGATCTGTCGTATTGGTTCAATATTGTATTTTGTTTCGCTTTAGAAAGAGTCCAGATGATGAGGTGAATATTCTCAACCACTATTTGCCTGCTTCTATTTTTAGAATTGGGATTTCATCATTCCTTTTAAAATATTTTGTTGTTTTTATGCCTCCCAAAAAAATTTTTTTGGGTGGCATATAGTAATCGCAGCATCCGTCTGTCCGTCCGTCCTTCCGTCCGGTATTTCGTTTCCGGCCTGTAACTTTGTCATGCATAGATGGATTTTGTTGATTCTTGCTACAAATGATCAACATAGTATAACGATGTGTCGCGAGTAAGACCCACACCCGTACCTCAAATGTCAAAGTCACAATTTGAGTTTGTTTGACAACACTTTCAGTTTGTGTGAGATTTCGTTTCCGGCCTGTAAGTTTCTCATGCATAGATGGATTTTGTTGATACTTGCTACAAATGATCAACATAACATGACGATGTGTCGCGAGTAAGACCCATTTGTAGGAACTTCCGTCCGTCCGTCCTTCCGTCCGGTATTTCGTTTCCGGCCTGTAACTTCGTCATGCATAGATGGATTTTGTTGATACTTGCTACAAATGATCAACATATTTTTATTTTGACAGATCATTTGGTGGGCATGTGACACTTAACAGTGACATTTCTTGTTTTGTCATGTTTTGGTGGATTTGATATTCTAAATCATTCATATTTTTTTTGTTAATGATAATGACAAGCTTTGTATCCATTATAAGAATAATTTTATTTTTTTAAACATTTAAAGCCATTTTCCCTGATATACTGCCTTTAACCCTTTACTTCATATAGACGCCTTTGGACACCTAATATAGACGCCTTTGGACACCTAATATAGACACCTTTGGACACCTAATATAGAAGCCTTTGGACACCTAATATAGAAGGCTTTGGACACCTGATATAGACCCCTTTGGACACCTGATATAGAAGGCATTGGACACCTAATATAGACGCCTTTTCACACCTTTAATATAGACGCCTTTTCACACCTCTAATATAGACACCTTTGGACACTTAATATAGAAGGCTTTGGACACCTCTAATATAGACGCTTTTGGACACCTAATATAGACGCCTTTGGACACCTAACATAGAAGTCTTTGGACACCTAATATAGAAGGCTTTGGACACCTAATATAGAAAGCTTTAAACGCCTTTGGACACCTCATATAGACGCCTTGGGACACCTCTAATATAGATGCCTTTGGACACCTCTAATATAGATACCATTTCACACCTCTAATATAGATACCTTTGGACACCTAATATAGAAGGCTTTGGACACCTATAATATTGATGCTTTTGGACACCTAATATAGACTCCTTTGGACACATAATATAGATGCATTTGGACACCTAATATAGAAGGCTTTGGACACCTAATACAGACGCCTTCGGACACCCCTTATATAGATGCCTTTGGACACCTTTAATATAGACACCTTTAGACACTTCTAATATAGACGCCTTTGGACACCAAATATAGACGCCTTTGGACACCTAATATAGAAGGCTTTTGAATTATTGGATGAATTATGTTTATATTAACTGACAGAGTGGAAAACAGTGCAGGAATTGTTAAGATTGCTCGTTACGAGCAATCTGAACTCTTCCTGCACTGTTTTCAAAGGTCTTCTGTGATTTGTGTGGGAAAACGTGTTTCTATGGAATAAAGGGTTAAGTTTCAGCTTGGCTCAGTGTATTTGAGCACATAGTGTGAGGCTATGAATACTACTTTGATCAGCTTATTTTATATAAAAAATCCTTCATAAAGGAACTTTGCCTGCCATAACTAGTGTATTGACCACATGATCTAATGGCTGGTAGGTTTGTGTACCCATATTAAAATAATACATCTCATCATTCGTCTTGGTGACATCAAAACCTTCTTGAACAAGCGACATTTTCTGTTGCTTGAATGTAGAGGTCATATCAAATTCCTTTTTGATACGGAGGAATCTTGGTCTTGCATACGCTGGCAGCACTTCTCGTACATGCTTCGATAGGGCTGCCCGCCTCTCGGGGGTCAACGTGCCACTGTTGTCCATCAACGTAAGAGCTACCATCCCAGCACGTCCGTCAGAACCTGAAATTATCTTAATATTTAACCCTTTACTCCATAGATACGCGTTTTCCCGCACCAATTACAGAAGACCTTTGAAAACAGTGCAGGAAGAGTTCAGATTGCTCGTCACGAGCAATCTGAACACTTCCTGCACTGTTTTCCACTCTGTCAGTTAATATAAACATAATTCACCAATCCTTGATACGTGGTGAATTAATGCTTTCAATTTGGAAGAGTCCAAGAAAATGCAAATGGAGCAAAGGGTTAAGAGAGTGCTAACTAAAGAGATTTACCTTAAATTGTTTGTTGATTGTAATTAGAGAAGAGCTCCTTAAATATCTTGATTTGTGAATCATTTTTCAACAGGGATTGTAAAAATAAATTTGTTTGCTATATCCTATACAAAATGTATTATGAATTGACATGTATAATAAACTGTGACATATATAATAAAAACAACAGTGGCAAAAAATCAAATCTGGGTAAAAAAAAGTTCACTTTATATAAAACCTGTAAAATGTTTTTTCTTCTTAGTTTCAAAATAAGGTCAAGTTTTTCGTTAATCAAATATCAGGATATAAAACTATGGGCTTTACTTCAATGGTGCCTTTTCATGAAGGTATACTGGGCCACAACTAACTTGGCTTCAGGTTTGTAGTTTTTATTCCTATGTTTATTATATTTATTTTCCATATGTTTTAATATTTGGCATCATTTTTATGTCACCGACAGTTAACAGCTGATCAGTTCATCTAACCATTCTTTTCTGGAATGTTAACCAGTACTTGAGCAAATCTTTATCTCTGCTTGTAACTGATATTTTCTCACTTGAATCAGCAGTGAGAATCCAACGACAATAAGACGCAATGTTGTATATAAATCGTCACGGAGACTGGCCGGGCAGTGTTTCAAACTCATGGTTTGATAGTTGGATGCTCTTCCTACTGAGCTAACCGGTCCCGACAATAACTGTAAAGAGCATGCTAGGTATATTGACTGCTGCTATATTTGTTTTTATTTGCTTACCTGGAACCATAACTCCATATACATTGGCATCATGTATAAAGTCAAGGTCAGTCAGCATGTTGCTCACCTCAGTTGTCGAGACATTCTCTCCCTTCCATCTGCAATATCAAGTTACTCAACATTGCTTTTGTTCAAATATTTGATATAAGGGAGTTAATTTGCAAAATAACAAAGCAAGTAACCATGCATTTCAATAAAAACTTTCAGTTATATCACAACGGTGTCTGCTTGAGACAGAATTATCATGCCGCAGACGCATGGCATGATACCCCACTCAGTCACATTATACTGATACTGGGACGACCACATCCAGAACTACTGGATTATCATGCCACAGATGCATGGTATGATACCCAACCAAGTCAAATTATACTGACACTGGGATGACCACATCTAGAACTACTGGATTATCATGCCGCAGACGCATGGTATGGTACCCCACCCAGTCACATTATACTGATACTGGGACGACCACACCCAGAACTACTGGATTATCATGACGCAGATGCATGGTATGATACCCCACCCAGTCAAATTATACTGACACTGGGATGACCACATCTAGAACTACTGGATTATCATGCCACAGACGCATAGTATGATACCCCACCCAGTCGCATCATACTGACACGGACGACCACACCTAGAACTACTGGATTATCATGCCCCAGACACATGGTATGATACCCCACCCAGTCGCATCATACTGACACTGGGACAACCACACCTAGAACTACTGGATTATCATGCCGCAGACGAATGGTATGATACCCCACCCAGTCACATTATACTGACACTGGGACGACCACACCTAGAACTACTGGATTATCATGCCGCAGACCCATGGTATGATACCCCACCCAGTCACATTATACTGACACTGGGACGACCACACCTAGAACTACTGGATTATCATGCCGCAGACACATGGTATGATACCCCACCCAGTCACATTATACTGACACTGGGACGACCACACCTAGAACTACTGGATTATCATGCCGCAGACACATGGTATGATACCCCACCCAGTCACATTATACTGACACTGGGACGACCACACCTAGAATTACTGGATTATCATGTTGCAGACACATGGTATGATACCCCACCCAGTCACATTATACTGACACTGAGACGACCACACCTAGAACTATTGGTATCCTCGAAATGCTGAGTGCCAAGGGATAACCGTTTTTATGTCTTTGATATGACTGGGCCGGGGATCAAACCCACAACTTTTCGCATGTAAGGTGGACACTCTACCTAGTCCACTGCTACAGTTGTTTATATATAGAAAGAACAATGTAGAGCTGAATCCTTGATTTATTCTTGTTTGCATCGGTCATAAATTACTCTGTAATATTCGTACCTCTGTTGGAACAGTATGAAGCATACTATTTGTTTAAACAGGAAAACAATAACCCTGCCTGAACAGTTGACCTGTGATTAGATTATCGGCTTTATTATTGTTGATGCATAAGGTAAGGAGGTACCATGTTTTTACCTGAATGTGTCGCCAACACGGTCATTGAAATATACATAGTAATCCTTATCCACCTTCATAAGGTCGCCAGAGTTGAAGAATTTGTCCCCTTCCTCAAATACATCATACAACAACTTCTTATCTGAAGCAGCACGGTTGCCTTTGTAACCCTGGAATGATGACTTGCCTTCAATCAGCGGTACTACCAGAAGGCCAACCTCATCTGAATATAAATCCAAGTTTCTTCTTTATTGAAGGTAGTACATGGTATATGTATATCCGGAAAAAAAATCACTATAATGTCCAGAAATATAAATGTATTTTTGAGTTGAATACTAATCTCATTACCCTTAATAAATAAAATACAAACTAATCGAATAGGTGAAATTCCATTCTAAAAACAATTATCACATAAGTACTGCTTGACAACCTTCTCTTTGTCATTCTGAAGAACTATAAAGCCCACATGACTAATCATATCGAAATCAAAATGAAATCATGCAATTAATTTCATATGCCAAAAAAAACATTGCAATTTTAAGCAGGAAATCTATTTTAGCTTAATCATGGCACATAAGCGAAGTTAGAAAATCATTTTTCAATATACTATTTGGCATGTTTAACTGGATATCCATATGGTGTTTTGGTGGTTATACTTATATTCAATAGTGTCATTTTTTATGCCATCGAGGGCTAGCAAATGATCATATAATCACACCACTCTTTCCTGGGATCCTGGAAGATTAAAATATTTATCAAGTACAACCATCACCGCAAGTGACTAATAACCTTCCCACTTGAATCAGCGGTGAGAGACAAATGGCAATGAGACACAATATTGTATATCAATCATGGAGACTGACCAAGTGAAGATTCAAACTCACGACCCCCAGACTGATAGACATGCAACCAGCTGAGTTGACTGGGCCCTACTTTAAACATATTTTATTGCTTTTTCATATACATGTGGATGCAAAAGGGTTGGGCCACAAACTATCCAACATTAAAATAGGCCCTTCCCAACAACATATTATTTACAAATAAGCAATCAAGATGGCAATAAAACATGTTCATACCGGAAGAAAAGGTAAAACATGAAATAGGGTGTATTGCTTGAATATACGTTTCCTATGCTGATCTTAAATGAGGGGCTCCACCATGAGGTAAATACTTTTGTTTTAAACTTATTTATTTTACTTCGATTGTGAAACAAGTTCTTACAACTTAGACAAATCACGCTCGAAGTCTACCTGGGTAGTACCAGTACAAAGCATATGCGGAAAAAGTGCCTTGCTCAAGGACACCATACATAGCTATAGCGGAGGATCGAACCCACGGCCATGTCTGTTTCTCAGTGGAGCCTTGGATAGGGTGGGTGTCATATACCTGGTCCAATAGGAACACAGCGGCCATGTCTGCTTCTCAGTGGAGCCTGGGGATAGGGTGCGTGTCACATACCTGGTCCAATAGGAACACAGCGGCCATGTCTGTTTCTCAGTGGAGCCTTGGATAGGGTGGGTGTCACATACCTGGTCCAATAGGAACACAGCGACCATGTCTGTTTCTCAGAGGAGCCTGGGAAAGGGTGGGTGTCACATACCTGGTCCAATAGGAACAGTGGCCATGTCTGTTTCTCAGAGGAGCCTGGGATAGGGTGCATGTCATATACCTGGTCCAATATGAACAAAGCGGCCATGTCTGCTTCTCAGTGGAGCCTTGGATAGGGTGCATGTCATATACCTGGTCCAATAGGAACACAGTGGCCATGTCTGTTTCTCAGAGGAGCCTGGGATAGGGTGCGTGTTACATACCTGGTCCAATAGGAACACAGCGGCCATGTCTGTTTCTCAGAGGAGCATGGGAAAGGGTGGGTGTCACATACCTGGTCCAATAGGAACACAGCGGCCATGTCTGTTTCTCAGAGGAGCCTGGGAAAGGGTGGGTGTCACATACCTGGTCCAATAGGAACAGTGGCCATGTCTGTTCCTCAGAGGAGCCTGGGATAGGGTGGGTGTCACATACCTGGTCCAATTGGAACACAGCGGCCATGTCTGTTTCTCAGTGGAGCTGGGGATAGGGTGCGTGTCACATACCTGGTCAAATAGGAACACAGCAGCCATTTCTGTTTCTCAGTGGAGCCTGGGATAGGGTGTGTGTCACATACCTGGTCAAATAGGAGCACAGCGGCCATGTCTGTTTCTATGTGGAGCCTGGGATAGGGAAGTTGTAACATACCTGCTCCAATAGGAACACAGTGGCCATGCCTGTTTCTCAGAGGAGCCTGGGATAGGGTACGTGTCACATACCTGGTCCAATAGGAACACAGTGGCCATGTCTGTTTCTCAGAGGAGCCTGGGATAGGGTGCGTGTCACATACCTGGTCCAATAGGAACACAGCTGCCATGTCTGTTCCTCAGAGTAGCCTGGGATAGGGTGTGTGTAACATACCTGGTCCAATAGGAACACAGTGGCCATGCCAGTTTCTCAGAGTAGCCTGGGATAGGGTGAGTGTAACATACCTGGTCCAATATGAACACAGACCATGTCTGTTTCTCAGTGGAGCCTCGGATAGGGTGAATGTCATATACCTGGTCCAATAGGAACACAGCTGCCATGTCTGTTTCTCAGAGGAGCCTGGGATAGGGTGCATGTCACATACCTGGTCCAATAGGAACACAGCAGCCATGTCTGTTTCTCAGAGGAGCCTGGGATAGGGTGCGTGTAACATACCTGGTCCAATAGGAACACAGGTGCCATGTCTGTTTCTCAAAGGAGTCTGGGATAGGGTGCGTGTAACATACCTGGTCCAATAGGAACACAGCGGCCATGTCTGTTTCTCAGTGGAGCCTGGGATAGGGTGCGTGTAACATACCTGGTCCAATAGGAACACAGCGGCCATGTCTGTTTCTCAGAGGAGCCTGGGATAGGGTGCGTGTAACATACCTGGTCCAATAGGAACACAGCGTCCATGTCTGTTTCTCAATGGAGCCTGGGCCTCAAGGTCAAACTTCACAAATGCTGCAGGTGTAGATTGTCTCTGAAATTTAGACATTTCAATGATACATTTTGAAATGGTCTATTTGAATAATATTTGGTATGTAGCTGTATAATTATAAAACACACGTTAAGTTTGATATTTGTCAATTTCAGTAAAAATTTACAGGAGTTATTGTCCTTATTCAACTTGAATTTTAGTGAAGACATCTATGTCATAAATTGGACACATTTCTAGTATTAAACTTTTTATAAATAGTGACCATATTCAAATTTCTAAAGAAACTGTATGTGTTAAAGAAATTATCTGACATGTTTAGTACTGTTAAATACCAATGGCGGTTTTACTCTTTAAAAAAAATGGCGTACACCCCTCCTTAACTCAAATATATTATTAAAATACACTTTATTTCAACTGAAAAACATGTGTGCCTGTTCAGGTTTTATGTTGCTCCCTAAGTCCGCTCCCCCCTCAACCCTCTCCCACCCCCCAACATACGCACACCCCTAAACTGAAACTTTGATTAGCCCCTGAGTACGATGTCCCGGGCCATTGCGGCATATTTATTAAATTAAGTAAAGTGACAAAATAACATTCTTTCATTGTTGACAATCTGATTGATTCCAGATGTAATTCTAAATACATATAAATTAAGTTATTCTCAACATTTCATTCTAAAAGTAAAAAAAATGTAGATCTAGGAGCGTAACACAGACTTGTAATTCTACATTTTATTTAGGTAAACATTTAGTAAACAACATATATATGCATATGCATTACATCTAATGTAATTCTCAATCAATCATTCTTAAATCAGAAAGTGTAAGACTAAAATATTGATTTGTCGAGAAGTATAAACATGAACACTTAAAACAAGTTCCATGTATATAACTGCAAGCAAAGCACACTTATAACCAACTTACACCAAAACTTTAACGCAAAGTTTAAGACAAAATATGAACTTTTCACCCTGCAATATGACCTTGGCTTTAAATTTAGGAGCCCAAAATGTTACATTCTGACTCGGAGTATAAGCACGCCAAGTCCCTTGCATATGACTGCAAGCTGTTATGCACACCTATGAACAACTTGCACGAAAACTTATATGCAGATGGGACACAGACACCAGGGCGAGTATAAAAAACAACACTATTTGTAGAATAGTCAAGTTAAAAATATTTTCAAAATCTTCATCTACATTGTTTGGCTCTCAGTAATAAATCCCCATGGGTTGTTCATACACAGGTTTTGAAGAGTAAGTTTATCATTAAAGTGAAAAAAGTTCTGGGTTTATTAATTGATGGGAATATTACCAAATATGGAGAAGAGCGACCACAGGCACCAAACTTGTTATCTAGGTTGGAGAGTCCAATAGGACACTCGGTGGCTCCGTAGAACTCTATCAATCTTGGAATCTTGAACCTGTTCTTGAACTCGGCCCAGATGTCTTGACGTAATCCATTACCAAAAGCCACCCTGATCTTGTGAACCCCATCATTGTTTGCCTGAAATCATAACACGAGTGGCTGTAACTATAGACAGATGAATAAGTGTGACACAGACAGAGAGGCAGACAGATGAATAAGTGTGACAGAGAAGCAGACAAATGAATAAGAGTGACACAGGCAGAGAGGCAGACAGATGAATAAGTGTGACACAGACAGAGAGGCAGACAGATGAATAAGAGTGACACAGACAAAGAGGCAGACAAGATGAGTAAGTGTGACAGAGGCAGACAGATGAATAAGTGTGACACAGACAGAGAGGCAGACAGATGAATAAGAGTGAGGCAGACAGATGAATAAGAGTGACACAGACAAAGAGGCAGACAAGATGAGTAAGAGTGACAGAGGCAGACAGATGAATAAATGTGACACAGACAGAGAGGCAGACAGATGAATAAGAGTGACACAGACAGAGAGGCAGACAGATGAAAAAGTGTGACAGAGACAAAGAGGCAGACAGATGAATAAGAATAACACAGACAGAGAGGCAGACAGATGAATAAGTGTGACACAGACAGAGAGGCAGACAGATGAATAAGAGTGACACAGACAGAGAGGCAGACAGATGAATAAGTGTGACACAGACAGAGAGGCAGGCAGATGAAAAAGACTGACACATACAGAGAGGCAGACAGATGAATAAGTGTGACACAGACAGAGAGGCAGACAGATAAAAAATTGTTGAAAAAACAGACAGACATATGAATAAGTGTGACAGAGAGCCAGTTGGATGAATAAATTTAATACAGACTGAGAGTCATTCAGATAAAATAAACAGACATATGAATAAGTGTGACAGAGAGCCAGATGGATGAATAAATTTGATACAGACTGAGAGTCATACAGATAAAATAAACAGACATATGAATAAGTGTCAGACAGACAGACACATGAATAAGTGTGACAGACAGACAGACATACATACAGACAGACATACAGACAGACAGACAGACAGACAGACAGACAGACAGACAGACAGACAGACAGACAGACAGACAGACAGACAGACAGACAGACAGATGAATAAATGTGGCATTGTTAATTATTTAAGCGTGACAGACAGACAGCACAGACAGGCAGGCAGATGAACAAATGTGACACAGACAAGACAGACAGATAAATAAGTGTGACACAGACAGACAGACAGACAGACAGATGAATAAATGTGGCATTGTTAATTATTTAAGTGTGACAGACAGATAGCACAGACAGGCAGGCAGATGAACAAATGTGACACAAACAGACAAGACAGACAGATAAATAAGTGTGACACAGACAGACAGACAGACAGACAGACAGACAGACAGACAGACAGATGAATAAATGTGGCATTGTTAATTATTTAAGCGTGACAGACAGACAGCACAGACAGGCAGGCAGATGAACAAATGTGACACAAACAGACAAGACAGACAGATAAATAAGTGTGACACAGACAGACAGACAGACAGACAGACAGACAGACAGACAGACAGACAGACAGACAGACAGACAGACAGATGAATAAATGTGGCATTGTTAATTATTTAAGCGTGACAGACAGACAGCACAGACAGGCAGGCAGATGAACAAATGTTACACAAACAGACAAGACAGACAGATAAATAAGTGTGACACAGACACAGACAGACAGACAGACAGACAGACAGACAGACAGACAGACAGACAGACAGACAGACAGACAGACAGACAGACAGACAGACAGACAGACAGACAGACAGACAGACAGACAGACAGACAGACAGACAGACAGACAGACAGACAGAATAATGTTTGCGACATATTCAAACAGACATGCAGATGGATAGAATAAGCAAATACTGTGGTTTGTGGAGACTAGTTCCATAAATTAATGTAAACAGATTAAAGATATGTCTATGAAACTACATATACAATGTCATGTACATGTCTAAGAAATTGTTGTACCTTTGGTCTAGCAACAAGGTATCTGCACACTTCTCCGATGTACTGTATAATGGTGACATCATGTTTTCTACAGTCATCCCAGAAGTGGGTTGCTGAAAACTTGTCTCTTAGAACCATGGTGGCACCTGATATACAAGGATGAAATAGCTATCAAAGATGGTATAGCTGTTGCACAGTAGTCTTATCAATCAGACAAAAGAGTATATCTATTATTAAATATTTTTATTAGTTCATGGCCATGTACATGTATAACTATGAAAGTCCTATTTAAAGGGAATATATCAGAAAAAAATGCTTAAATGATTTAAAAATTAAAATAATTATTAAAATGAATAAAAAGCATCTCATTATCATTAACAAATAAATTCCAAATGGTTTGGTTTGTCAAATCCACCAAAACATGACAAAATCTATATTTAAATTGGAGTGGTAAACTTGAAACGAAATCTCCTTTCCAAAAATAGACAGCACATAAAAACTGTTTGATGTCATTTGGACAATTTCTAAGATGAAACAATTTTTACTATGTGTAAACATTAATGATTGATCAAAGTAGAATAAAAACGAAATTATGTGACTCATTCAATACGTCACAAAATATGTTGCAATTTTAAACGGGAAATCTATTTTAATTTAACCTAGGTGTATAGCCCAAGTTAGGAAATCCCTTTTCAATATTTCATTTTGGCATGTTTAAATAGATATTCTTTTGGCAATATGGGGCCAGTGAGTTTATATAAGCATGATATATTGGAAAAAAATGTTTATAGCCAATTTTAAAATTTTGAAAAATCCTGAAAAATCCCATTTAAGTAGCTTTTTTTAGAAAGTGTAATAGGAAAATAGATTGGAAATATAAATTAATGTGACTTGTCAAACACCAGTACAAAACCACCACTAGCATAGGTGAATAGTTGACTCTCTTGATGTATGAGAAAACTCTAAACATTTCTGAGGCTTTCTGGTGCATTCTGGTCTTTTCTATCATATTTGCAATGAATAAGTCTCAAATATGACATTATAATAAAACCTACTTTTTTGGTGACAATGTGTAAGCAGCGGAGAGTCTGCATATACAAACAAACACCTGAATGTCCAAAGAAGTTATCAGTCGTAAATTGTGATAATCATTTCTTCTTGCAGGCGGAATCTTCTTTAAATTGTGATACATTCTTATTTTTAACAATATACATATGCACAATGCATGTTTACAAGTTTATTATGCATAGATATTAGTCTATCCTATTTCTTGTTGAGCACATGGTCCAATGGAAGAGCACCAAACCTATGATCGGATGGTCGTGGGTTTGATCCTCCACCATGGCTATATGTGGTGTCTTTGACCAAGATACCTTTCCCGCAAATGCTTAGTACTGGTTCTTCCCAGGAAGAACTCGAGCATAATTTGTCTAAGTTGTTAGAACTTGTTTCACAATATAAGTAAATTAATAAGTTTAAACTATCTTAATTTTTACTGTCCAGAGTGATGTTAGGAAAGTGAAGTCACCATGGTAACACAGCTGTTACAAGCTTACCAGTTGTGATGACATTTGCAAATCCAACAAGAAGAGCGGCAGAATGGTACATTGGCAATGGTTCATACAAAATATCATTTGCAGTCATTTTGAATGACTGGAATGCATGGGCAGCTCCTAAAACTCGGATATGTGGAACTACTGCTGGCTTTGGTAAACCTGTAATGAGACAGATGGTTTTGTTAAAGAAATATTTATTACATTTTATTTAATATTTATTACATAAAAAATTAAAATAGCATATACTTAGTACTGGTTCTACCCTGGAAGACTTCGAGCGTGATTTGCCCAAGTTTTAATGTTACACTAACATTGATTTATGTGATGATGTATGGTGCTTAGAATTGCTTTCAACAATTTTTAAGTTATATTACAATGATAATTCTAAGTGCTGCAACACTGAAGTATCATGCTGCAGACACATCGTATGATACCCCATCTAGTCACATTGTACTGTCAACAGACTGACCAGACCTAAAACCATCCTCTAAATGCTGAGTGTCAAGCAAGGAGTCTTCTAGTACCATTTTGTAAGTCTTTGATATGATCCGACCAGAGATTGAATTCACAACCTCTAGCATGCGAGGTGGACAGCCTCTACCTCTAGACCAACGTTACGGTTCAGTTTACATGAAATCTATCAATTATATCATTTGATAGAACGCAATTAAAATTAGGATTATTATAGTTTTGTTCTCTTATTGTTTCTCATTTATTGAATGGAGAGGGGAAGGTAGTATTGGTTATGTAGTTCTCCTCAGTACACTGCACCCACTCCCTCTAGTTTGACTTCTAAGTGGTGAAGAATTCATTAGCAGATTCTTTGCTGCATATTTATTTAGGCTATTTGCTATTTTATTTAAAAAAGTGGGAGGGGAGGATTTTATTTTATATTTTTAATTTGTTGTTTTTAAAAAAAAAAATTATTTTTTTTTTTTTTTTTTTGTTTGTTTTGAAAATAAAAAGGGTCGGGGTGGCATAAAGATTAGGGGATAGGCGTGGATGATAATCTATCAATTAATTTATTGTGGTCTTATTTCTAGTGTGAAAGAATTGGAGATTGCTGGACAGTATTACAGCACATAAGTGTGAAATTTTGTATATAACATATCTGCAGTCATTGCACATATACTATTTTTAGACTGTAAATACTATTAGACATTGTATTGTTGTCGGGCTTTTGAGGGCACTTGTACAAAGCTTACCTGTTGTACCCGATGTATATATATAGATACTTGGAGTGAATGGCAGAACATGATCTCTTACAGATTTTTCAATCGGGGCATCTGAAACTCTTGACATCACTAGATCCAATGATAGAAATGAAGCAGGCTTTTGCTCTGCAGTTGCTCCCTGCAGGTATATGGAGACATTGGGTATGTCGGTGAGTATCTTCTGTACCGCATTTACTAGTTCTTCTCCTGTAAATACATGTAAAACACAGCATATACTAGACTTTCTTCTGTAAATAATATCCTAGATGTCCTCGTTAAAATACACACAGAATATACTAATGTACAAGATGTATCCATGTAAATACATGTACAACACAGATATACTAGACTTTCTTCTGTAAATAATATCCTAGATGTCCTCGTTTAAATACACACAGAATATACTAATGTACCAGATGTATCCCTGTAAATACATGTACAACACAGCTTATTCTAGACTTTCTTCAGGAAATAATATCCTAGGTGTCCTTGTTTAAATACACACAGAATATACTAATGTACCAGATGTATCCCTGTAAATACATGTACAACAAAGATATACTAGACTTTCTTCTGTAAATAATATCCTAGGTGTCTTCGTTTTAATACACACATTATATACTAATGTACCAGATGTATCCCTGTAAATACATGTACAACACAGCATATACTACACTTTCTTCTGTAAATAATATCCTAGATGTCCTCGTTTAAATACACACAGAATATACTAATGTACCAGATGTATCCCTGTAAATACATGTACAACACAGCATATACTAGACTTTCTTCTGTAAATAATATCCTAGGTGTTCTTGTTTAAATACACACAGAATATACTAATGTACCAGATATATCCCTGTAAATACATGTACAACACAGCATATACTAGATTTTCTTCTGTAAATAATATCCTAGGTGTTCTTGTTTAAATACACACAGAATATACTAATGTACCAGATATATCCCTGTAAATACATGTACAACACAGCATATACTAGACTTTCTTCTGTAGATAATATCCTAGGTATCGTTGTTTAAATACACACAGAATATGCTAATATACCAGATGTATCCCTGTAAATACATGTACAACACAGTGTATATTATACTTTCTTCTGTAAATAATATCCTAGGTGTCCTCATTTAGATACACACAGAATATACTAATGTACCAGATGTATCCATGTGAATAAAATGCAGGAAATAGTAGATTTTCTTCTGTAACTACAACACAGCATGAACTACATGATCACTTGTACATGCACAAAATATGTCTCCCTTTAAATACAATGCAATACCAGAATATATATATACAATGATCTCTTGTAAAATGTTCTCCTGTAAATGCAAGACAGAATATACTAGATGTTTTCTTGTAAATGTAATTCAGGATACACAAGATGTTGTCCTGTAAATACAATGCAGATTATACTAGATGTTTTCCTTTAGATATGTATCTATATGAAACAGGGATCTACTTTATATTCCTCAAATTTCTTTTTTTTTCTTCATATATTTTAGATAGCAACATATTAAACAATGAAAACCCGATTATTAGTACTTTATTTATATATGCTGTCTGTTCAATGTCACTGAATGTGACCATGTTGTTTTAAGTTGTCGCATTGAATGAAGTTTATTTTATGCACAATGTTCTCAGTCAATAACAAAAGGATGGGACCATGTCATATAAAAGTTGAATTAAAGTGTGCAAAAAACATTAAAGTGGTATTGCTTAATTGTGACTACGTCTTGGATGACCCTGGTATATGAATAAAATCACAGAAATACTCACCTTCTCCAATGAGGAGAGTCTTGGCTCCACTTGTTGTGACACAATGGGAAAGAGATTTGTCTCGGAGATTGTAGTTGATAAATGCTATTTGATATCCAGCTTTCAATAAACCTAAATAAATGAAATTTAAGATAGTAAATGTGTGTAAAGTCATGTATCTTTTAACATAAATTTACTCTTGGTAACTACCGAGTCACTACATTTAAACCCAGCTAGACAGATTTTCCTTTTAATATTGGCACAAAAGCAAAACCTCTTCCCAGACCTAATGCTTGACAGCCAAAGCAAAACTTCTTCCCAGACCTAATAATTGACAAAAAAACAAAACCTCTTCCCAGACCTAATAATTGACAGCAAAAGTGAAACCTCTTCCCAAACCTAACAATTGACAGCAAAAGCAAAACTTCTTCCCAGACCTAATAATTGACAACAAAAGCAAAACCTCTTCCCAGACCTAATAAATGACAATTAAAGTGAAACATCTTCCCAGACCTAACAACTGACAGCAAAAGTAAAACCTCTTCCCAGACCTAATAATGGACAGCAAAAGCAAAACCTCTACCCAGACCTAATAATTGACAGCAAAAGTGAAACCTCTTCCCTGACCCAACAACTGACAGTAAAATTAAAACCTCTTCCACAACCTAATAATTGACAACAAAAGCAAAACCTCTTCCCAGACCTAATAATTGAGAGCATAAGAGAAACTTCTTCCCAGACCTAACAATTGACAGCAAAAGTAAAACCTCTTCCCAGACCTAATAATTGACAGCAGAAGTAAAACTTCTAATAATTGACAGCAAAAGCAAAACTTCTTCCCAGACAATATTATTGACAGCAAAGTAGTAGGAAAATTAGAATGTACTCTATGAAAGAGTACAGAAATGAAAGTTGTCAAGACATCCAATGATAACAACTAGTATTCTGTTTACTGTACATATATGGAATAACAATTACATAATGGACCCTCCATGAAAGTTTTATGTGAGAAAGTTGGCCAATTACTTGCAGGATGGCGATTCATTCTGAGGCTTCCTGCACCAGTAAAACTGGATATGCAATACTTAACCTGAAACGTGATGAAAATCGTGTTAAACACCAGTAAAAAACATACACACAAAAAACAGAACAATTACACATACTTAATTACATTTAAATAATTAAATGCATTGGTACAGGTGAAAGCTGACAAAAGCAACATTTAGCATATTTCAAATTTCCACATAATGAAGATGATAATATACAATTGAATTTGAAGATATAAATTAAATGAGAGTTTATACCAAATAAAGCAGTGCTCTAGATTGTGGGTGGGTGGGATGGTGTTTAAGCATTGAAATTTCTGCATTTGATACTGACCATTTCAGTGTTAACTAGAAATATCACTGAAGGTGAAGAATATCCCCCAGATAACGCCTTGACAGTTATTGCACCCTTTTGCTGCCCGCTTTGACACAGTGAACCAATTAGAGTAACATATGTGGGTGTTTGATGCTCGATTAAGGGGTCACGAGAAAGGTGAAGGTTTAACACTTTACACATGAAAGACACTATTATAATTTTGAATTTTGTTAGGGCTAAGGAATATTGTCTGCCAAGAAATTGAGCACACAAAGGGCCATAACTCATTAAAAAAAATAACCAAGCAGAACATGCTGATGATATGCACAACTAGGCTTGGTACCAATCACTTTTGTGAAGTTTCACAAAAGAACAGCAACCAACTCAATGAAAAATTATTCGGTGCAACATGCCTACAATATGCACAACTAAGCTTGGTACCAGTCGCCCTTGTTAGGTTTCATTGAATTCTGGCCAATGGTTGCTGAGAAAAAGTGATTGTCCACAGACGGACGGATGGACGAGTACGACTCCTTTTTGCTCCCATATACTTTGTATCTGGGGGTATAATTAGTTTATTTTTAATAGCAATTTGATTAAAATGTTCAGTTTTTACCCTTTAGAAATAAGCATTGCATACAAATTTAAGAAGTTAAATTCTCACTTGAAATAGATCTTATCTGGAGCACTAACAGTAAATTGAAATACATATACCTAAGTATGTCCACACAATCCCTGGTTCATTTTTTGAGAGAACTGCCACAACTGCACCTGGTTTCACCCCAATCTCAATCATTGCACGTGCACACTTGTTAGCCATCTTGTCCATATCTTTGTAAGTAAATTTCTTATCTTCATAAAGAATGAAAGTCTTGTCTGGTGTGGTTTTCACAAAGCCTTCAAAAAAGTCAATCAAGTATTTCTTCTTCATTAAGCTGTCCATTAAGGCTTGACCAACACGTTGGCTAGTGGTTCGATAATACCAATCCTGGTACCATCCCGGCCAGATCAGGTTCAGCAGTAAGTAAAGGGCTCCTGCCACTCCAAGGGTGCCAAATATTAATGGCAACATCTTGCTGGCTTTATGTCTCTTCTGTTGTTCTTCTCTCTAAAATTATTATGAAATTAGTCAAATCTGTGTAAGCGATCACCTCTTTTAAGCAGCCACTTGTCTTAAGCAGCCATATTTGCTATTTATCATTTCTATGCTTTCAGGGAAAATTAACCTGTATTAAGTTACAACCTGCCTTAAAAGGTCACCTTTGCTTCTTTTCTTTCCTTAACTGGCTGCTTAAAACAGGTTTAACTGTAGTTAACATCAAATTCATTTTTTTCTAAACCAAAAGCAAAGTTTGCAGTTGCATAAATAGTTATTTACAAGGGTATTATATCAGTAAAAATCACCATTAAAGTCTAAAAAAAATAAAGTTACTTAAAATATGTATACAAAGCACCTTATTATCATAAATGAATAAAATATAAATTATCTGTTATTTCTAACCCTCCAAAACTTGACGAAAACAAAAACAATATTAATCAAAATTCTGTTTCACCAAAATTTTACTTAAATACTTAAAAACTATGTTTTGACTGGTTATTTACCTATAATATGATGAATATCAATGAAACCATATGTAGTTTTACTGGAACCACTCTAAAATCATGATCACCTGGATGCTTTTCTTAGATTTAAGTTTTTAAGTATTTAAGTATAGGTTGGTGAAACAGGAGCCAAAGTGTTTAAATTGAAACAAAATCCCCATTCTAAAAAAGATAACATCCACATACTTCTCGACAATCTTCACTTTGTCAATCATACCCTTTCTTAGATGAAACAAGTTTTACAATAAGACAAATCATATTGAAAGCAAAATAAATCATGTAATTCATTTGATACATTATAAAGAATATGTTTTAATTTGAAGTGGGAAGCTATTTTAGTTTAACCTACGTGCTAAATCACTTTTCAATATATTATTTTGTCATGTTTGAGCATATATCCTAACAGCAATATGGGATCAATTTTAAACAGAAAAAATATAATTATTTTTTTGCAAATTAAATTTTATGAATAATCCTGATTTCACTACCTTTCAACTCTGCTAACTTAAAACTTATAAAACTTGAAAATCATTAAACATACCTTTGTGGAGATAATGAAATCTTCACATATTTGATTTTATGGGAATGATTATAGCAAATGTCATATATCTATATGGGGATAATTAAATCTTCGCATGTTTGATCTTTTGGTAATGATTATAGCAAATGGCACAGATTACTGTGGAGATAATGAAACCTCCACATGTTTTATCTTTTGGATAATGGTTATAGCAAATGGCACACATCTCTGTGGAGATAATGAAATCTTCAGCTTTTATATTTGGATAATGATTATAGCAAGTGTCACATATGCCTATGGAGATAATAAAAACTGCACATGTTTGATCTTTCGGTATTATAGCAAATGTCACATAACTCTATGGAGATAATGAAATCCACGCATATTTGATCTTTTGGTAATTATTAGTTCAGCAAATGAATAAAATAACTAGTTGGCACATATTAATAGTTGGTCTTGTGATCATTTTTTTCATGCTGAATGTTGTCAACAATTGTTTCAGTTCTTTTCAAAATACAAAGGTCAAAAAACAGTTTATATATATATGTACTGGTATATAGTATATACCGTTAATATTTCAGGAAGATTCCAGAATAAATGAATTTCATAATTATTTTAATGACGAATTAAAAAAAAAGCATGCCTCTGTCAACTGACCTTTTCTATCCTTACAGAAAAGAAATTATGACTGACCTGCATATTTATGTACTTTTTTTTCAAAGATAAAGGTGTGGGCCTTACTGAAATTGTACACCTGCTTTGCAACCAGACCTGACCTTGAGGTTTTAAAAATATCTCATGCTCAACTCAAATCTGCATTTAAATAAAATTTCCTGGATTCGTATTTAAACATAAATTAAAGCACAAATACTTGCATGAGCCTCGAATTATAAAGTTTTAATGTGGATTTGAATTACAAGGTCGGGAACCTACGTTTGGCACAACGCTTAATATGGTACCGGAACTTTGTTTCAAAAACTGGTTTAAGTGATTTTTTGTGTCAATTTTGGGAATATATGTAGATTTTATAGTACCAACCGACCATCTGGGTATTAGAGGAATCTATTTCACCGATATATAATTCAGTGCGACCTACAATATTCCATATTACCTCAAAACAGTTGAGCGTCATGTCCTGCAACATTTACATTTAGAATGAAGTCAACTGTTTTGAGGTAATCTGGAACTGTGTAAATCACACTGGTCTATATATTGGTGAAATAGATTCCTCTAATACCCAGATGGTTGGTGGGAACTACTGGTATGAAATGTGCACATGTACAGAAAATTGAAACAAGAAATCATTTAACCAGCTCTTGAAACAAAATTTCGGTACTGTATTTAGCAGTGCCCCTTGAATTATGATGCTAACAATACTAACAAACAGAATGAAATTAACAATTTGATGTTTTGACCTTAAAGACAAAGTGCAATTGTCACAAATGTTTTGCAATTAATGGTAAATGTAAATAGCAGTCTGATGATTTGCAGTTAAAGACAAATGCAAAATGTAAGTGCAATTAAAGGTGAATGCATAAAGCAGTCTGATGTTTAGACATTAAAGAAAATTGCAAAGTGCAAAAGCGCTGTTATGTCTGTATGGGGCAACAGTAGGAACTGAAATGAACTTGATAATGGAGCATCTTCAAATCACTGAGTAGCTGCCTGACACTATACAGCATAAAGCACATTACATCATCTAGTTGCTTTAATCATACTTAATGTTTAGTATTAATATTCCATTTTTACAGCCACAAAAAAAAATATTTTAAGTGTGATGTACATTAAATATATCCAACAAAAACCATTGACAAACTTATTCAATCAATCCAAGGTGCAAATAAATACAACATCAATGCACATTTTATAATTTAAATCACTAAAATATATGTACCTGATTAATCCATACACTGGTGGTAAACCTTGTGATAACTGTGACAAAAACGGATCAACATCAAAATTAAGAACATTACAATTGGAGGACTGCAAACATTAACACAACCTTTATCAGGTTTAAAGTCTGTATGTGCCTATATAAAGATAAAAGTTGATATCTTTGGAGACATTGTACAGCAGTATGCGTTGTCATATCTTTAGGCAACCTAGAGAGGGTCAGTAATCAGACTGACTTATTATGTCTAATTAATGCACCCTGTATAATGTGTTCACTATATACTGCTTATACTCATTTATTTCAGCTTGTCTATGAGGAAAGTTTAGTTTATATGAAGCACTGTTGAGTCTGCTTCCCCTGTACAACCAGTATTGTGCTGTTTTGAGAGGCATCAAGTTAACCTCTGACCTCTATCAGCTGTATTTAGGTCACCTTCGCAAAATACAGTCATTTGGTATAAAAAATGTTTTTCTTCTTTTCAATGAATAATGGAAGATCCTACTAGGTGTAATTTAAATATTTTGTAAAAAAAGTAATAAACTGATCAAAATCCAATAAAATGCCGGACCCTGTGATCTGATTTTTTTTTTTTATTTTTACATTTACACTTATTAAAAGGTCAAACTTTGCTGAATGAACTTTTCTTTGAATAAAAAGCTTAATTCTCACACATTCAAAGTGGGACTCAGCTCAGTCTGTAAAGTGCCTGACTATTGATCCAGAAGTCGGGAGTTTGAATCCCAGTCCTGCCAGTCTCCATAAGATATTGCGTCTCATTGTCATTTGTCTTCCATTGCTGATTAAAGTGGAAAGTTGTCACTAACCTGTGTAGATGGGTGTGTTTGAGTACTGATTAACCTTCCAGTATCCCAGAAAAGTACAGACAGATAAACTGATCATCTGTTAGTTCTCTCTGGCATAAAAATGATGCTAAATATTCAAACAAACTGATCATTTCATCATCATCCAGAAAAAAATGTGTTTAAGAACAATTTTCTACCTAGGGTACAAGTTCAGGGTCAAGTTTCAATAAATACTGGTAAATACATAAAAACTTAAAGCATACAAAAATGTACACTGACTTAAGTAAAATTTAAATGCCTATATAAACATTATTGCTTAAGATTTTATGTACCAACAAAGTCAATGCTTTTCTTACTACAAGTGTATTGACTTAATAGTTAAGTAAATGTTTGTGAATCTGGACCCAAATGACCTTCAAGCATGAAAAGTTTTACAATGCAGATATGTATTTGCATATTCACATAGCATCCTGGTGTGTATATATCAATGTAGATATGTACTTGCATATTCACATAGCTCCTGGTGTATATACCAATGTATATATGTACTTGCATATTCACATAGCATCCTGGTGTATATACCGATGAAGATATGAACTTGCATATTCACATAGCATCCTGGTGTATATACCAATGTAGATATGAACTTGCATATTCGCATATCATCCTGGTGTATATACCAATGCAGATATGTACTTGCATATTCACACAGCATCCTGGTGTATATACCAATGCAGATATGTACTTGCATATTCACATAGCATTCTGATGTATATACCAATGTAGATATGTACTTGCATATTCACACAGCATCCTGGTGTATATGCCAATGCAGATATGTACTTGCATATTCACATAGCATCTTGGTGTATATACCAATGTAGATATGTACTTGCATATTCACATAGCTCCTGGTGTATATACCAATGTAGATATGTACTTGCATATTCACATAGCATCCTGGTGTATATACCAATGTAGATATGAACTTGCATATTCACATAGCATTCTGATGTATATACCAATGCAGATATGTACTTGCATATTCGCATATCATCCTGGTGTATATACCAATGCAGATATGTACTTGCATATTCACACAGCATCCTGTGTATATACCAATGTAGATATGTACTTGCATATTCACATAGCATCCTGGTGTATATACCAATGCAAATATTTACTTGCATATTCACATAGCATCCTGGTGTATATACCAATGTAGATATGTACTTGCATATTCACATAGCATCATGGTGTATATACCAATGCAAATATTTACTTGCATATTCACATAGCATTCTGGTGTATATACCAATGTAGATACGTACTTGCATATTCACATAGTTTCCTGGTGTATATGCCAATGCAGATATGTACTTGCATATTCACATAGCATCCTGTTGTATATACCAATGCAGATATGTACTTGCATATTCACATAGCATCCTGGTGTATATGCCAATGCAGATATGTACTTGCATATTCACATAGCATCCTGGTGTATATGCCGATACAGATACGTACTTGCATATTCACATAGCATCCTGGTGTATATACCAATGTAGATATGTACTTGCATATTCACATATCATCCTGGTGTATATACCAATGTAGATATGAACTTGCATATTCACATAGCATCCTGGTGTATATGCCAATGCAGATATGTACTTGCATATTCACATAGCATCCTGGTGTATATGCCGATACAGATACGTACTTGCATATTCACATAGCATCCTGGTGTATATACCAATGTAGATATGTACTTGCATATTCACATAGCATCCTGGTGTATATGCCAATGCAGATATGTACTTGCATATTCACATAGCATCCTGGTGTATATGCCGATACAGATACGTACTTGCATATTCACATAGCATCCTGGTGTATATGCCAATGCAGATATGTACTTGCATATTCACATAGCATCTTGGTGTATATGCCAATGCAGATACATACTTGCATATTCACATAGCATCTTGGTGTATATACCAATGTAGATATGTACTTGCATATTCACATAGCTCCTGGTGTATATACCAATGTAGATATGTACTTGCATATTCACATAGCATCTTGGCGTATATACCAATGTAGATATGTACTTGCATATTCACATAGCATCCTGGTGTATATGCCAATGCAGATATGTACTTGCATATTCACATAGCATCCTGGTGTATATGCCAATGTAGATATGTACTTGCATATTCACATAGCATCCTGGTGTATATACCAATGCAGATATGAACTTGCATATTCACATAGCATCTTGGTGTATATACCAATGTAGATATGAACTTGCATATTCACATAGCTCCTGGTGTATATACCGATGTAGATATGTACTTGCATATTCACATAGCATCCTGGTGTATATACCAATGCAGATATGTACTTGCGTATTCACATAGCATCCTGGTGTATATACCATTCACATATGTACTTGCATATTCACATAGTTTCCTTGTGTATATGCCAATGCAGATATGTACTTGCATATTCACATAGCATCCTGGTGTATATACCAATGCAGATATGTACTTGCATATTCACATAGCATCTTGGTGTGTATGCTAATGTAGATATGTACTTGCATATTCACATAGCATCCTGGTGTATATGCCGATGCAGATATGTACTTGCATATTCACATAGCATCCTGGTGTATATGCCAATGCAGATATGTACTTGCATATTCACATAGCATCCTGGTGTATATGCTGATGCAGATATGTACTTGCATATTCACATAGCATCCTGGTGTATATACCAATGCAGATATGTACTTGGGTATTCACATATTATCCTGGTGTATATACCAATGCAGATATGTACTTGCGTATTCACATATTATCCTGGTGTAAATACCAATGCAGATATGTACTTGCGTATTCACATAGCATCCTGGTGTATATGCCAATGCAGATATGTACTTGCATATTCACATAGCATCCTGGTGTATATGCCAATGCAGATATGTACTTCCATATTCACATAGCATCCTAGTGTATAAGCCAATGCAAATATGTATTTGCATATTCACATAGCATCCTAGTGTATATCCCAATGCAGATATGTACTTGCATATTCACATAGCATCCTGGTGTATATGCCAATGCAGATATGTACTTGCATATTCACATAGCATCCTGGTGTATATGCCAATGCAGATATGTACTTGCATATTCACATAGCATCCTGGTGAATATGCCAATGCAGATATGTACTTGCATATTCACGCATCATCCTGGTGTATATGCCAATGCAGATATGTACTTGCATATTCACGCATCATCCTGGTGTATATACCAATGCAAATATGTACTGACATATTCACATAGCATCCTGGTGTATATGCCAATGTAGATATGTACTTGCATATTCACATAGCATCCTGGTGTATATGCCAATGCAGATATGTACTTGCATATTCACATAGCATCCTGGTGTATATGCCAATGTAGATATTATGTACTTGCATATTCACATAGCATC
The DNA here is from genome assembly GCA_029582155.1 of Panopea generosa. NCBI lineage: Eukaryota > Metazoa > Mollusca > Bivalvia > Adapedonta > Hiatellidae > Panopea > Panopea generosa. The sequence continues at coordinate 48,483,536 of CM055906.1, read as the reverse complement.
CTGGTGTATATGCCAATGCAGATATGTACTTGCATATTAACCTTATCATCCTGGTGTATATGCCAATGCAGATATGTACTTGCACATCACATAGCATCCTGGTGTATATGCCAATGCAAATATGTATTTGCATATTCACGCATCATCCTGGTGTATATCCCAATGCAGATATGTACTTGCATATTCACACATCATCCTGGTGTATATGCCAATGCAGTTATGTACTTGCATATTCACATAGCATTCTGGTGTATATGCCAATGCAGATATGTACTTGCATATTCACATAGCATCCTGGTGTATATGCCAATGCAGATATGTACTTGCATATTCACATAGCATCCTGGTGTATATGCCAATGCAAATATGTATTTGCATATTCACGCATCATCCTGGTGTATATCCCAATGCAGATATGTACTTGCATATTCACGCATCATCCTGGTGTATATGCCAATGTAGATATGAACTTGCATATTCACGCATCATCCTGGTGTATATACCAATGCAGATATGTACTTGCATATTCACATAGCATCCTGGTGTATATACCAATGCAGATATGTACTTGCATATTCACGCATCATCCTGGTGTATATGCCAATGCAGATATGTACTTGCATATTCACGCATCATCCTGGTGTATATGCCAATGTAGATATGTACTTGCATATTCACATAGCATCCTGGTGTATATACCAATGTAGATATGTACTTGCATATTCACACAGCATCCTGGTGTATATGCCAATGCAGATATGTACTTGCATATTCACATAGCATCCTGGTGTATATACCAATGCAGATATGTACTTGCGTATTCACAAAGCATCCTGGTGTATATACCATTCACATATGTACTTGCATATTCACATAGTTTCCTGGTGTATATGCCAATGCAGATATGTACTTGCATATTCACATAGCATCCTGGTGTATATACCGATGCAGATACATACTTGCATATTCACATAGTATCCTGGTGTATATACCGATGCAGATACATACTTGCATATTCACATAGCATCTTGGTGTATATACCAATGCAGATATGTACTAGCATATTCACATATCAGCCTGGTGTATATACGAATGTAAATATGTACTTGCATATTCACATAGCATCCTGGTGTATATGCCAATGTAGATATGTACTTGCATATTCACGCATCATCCTGGTGTATATACCAATGCAGATATGTACTTGCATATTCACATAGCATCCTGGTGTATATGTCGATACAGATACGTACTTGCATATTCACATATCATCCTGGTGTATATACCGATGCAGATACATACTTGCATATTCACATAGCATCCTGGTGTATATACCAATGCAGATACATACTTGCATATTCACATAGCATCCTGGTGTATATACCGATGCAGATACATACTTGCATATTCACACAGCATCTTAGTGTATATACCAATGCAGATATGTACTAGCATATTCACATATCATCCTGGTGTATATGCCAATGCAGATATGTACTAGCATATTCACATATCATCCTGGTGTATATACGAATGTAGATATGTACTTGCATATTCACATAGCATCCTAGTGTATATACCAAAATATTGATAAAAAAACCAACAAATTTTCATTTAATTCAGTTTAACCATATTTTATTCACATAAATACATATCATTAGCATATATTTAACAATGAAGCTATTTAAACAAACTATGTGGTAAGCATACAGAAAAAAGCTGTTGATGCTTGTATAAATCTGCTTCAAATTGAGTTTAAATCGTTTAAGTTGAAGAACATATGACAATTTTGAAAATGTTTACTTAATTCTACAGTTGAAAATTAAATATCTACATATTAAATGCAAATATGAAGATAGAATACACCAATAAATATGCAAATCCTTCAATTCATTATCTTTTGGAAAGGGAAATAACTCTTATAAATGGTTAAAAGGTTGTTGTTGTTTTTATTTCATTATAACACACTAACAGTCTAAGTTAGTTTCATTAACTGGAAAGCATGCCCTTATTTCATTTGATGAGAAGAATTATTTACACACAAAAGTCAAATAAACAGAGAACTTGCTCAAATACCAAAAAACTATAGGTTAGAAATGTGTCCCCACTAAATATAATGTTTGTAAATTTTACAAAAAAATTAAGTTGAAAAGGGGTCATACTGTTGCACTTGTAAGTTTATCTTAGTTTCAATCAAATTTTAAAGTTCCACATTGTCATATTGTAAAATTTATAAACTATAATGCGCTTATATGAAATAGCATAATTTATTAGTCTTATCATACATGTGATGACAGCTTATCTGTTCTTGTTTTAAAGCCTACTGCTTTACAATTAATCCATGCAACTTTTATCAATTCAAAACTTATTACCAGGGGAGCATTGATATATTAGAAAAAACCCACCTAAAGGTATACCTTTTAATTTGTCATATAGGTCACATGAGGTAAGTCACCAGAGCAAAAATTACCGGGAAGACTAAAAATGTGTCTGATGACATGAATGGCCCAACTATTGATCGAAACTATTATTTTTACAGAAAATTAAGTCAAAAAGAGGCCATTATGATATATCATTAAAACATGACAAACATCTACAAATATCAAACATGACATGCATTTAATAATAATACCCATTTACACATAATATTAATGAAATACATAAGACCCTTTAAGAAATAATTAACCATAAAACAATTTTTCACCGGACAGACGGGCGGACAGACAGGGGTAACACTTAATAACCCCTTTACAATTCTATGCAGTTCCAACAAAATAAGCATGTTGGTTTGGATGAGAATTGATGAACAATGGGCAGGTGATGGACAGATATATAAATAATTTACTGACAAGAAATAAGAGGCCCATGAGGGCCTGAGGACGTTCTACTGACTCACGCCCTCAAGGGCGGGGTCATTTTTAACCCTACACATAGGGATAATTTATGCCAAATATGAACAAATCTGACATACCGGTTCTCAAGAAAACGATTTTAGTAATTCCCCATATTTACCCTTTTGGGGCCCCTCCTGACCCCTTAAGACAGTGGAACCCATTCATTTTTACAAATCTGAACCTCCTTCAACAAACAATGCTTCTGTGAAGATAAAGGCAAAATCATTTCCATTTCTAAAAAAAAAATATATATATATATTATAATGACATGTATCCCCTAATTGAACCCTCGGGGCTGGGTCATATTTAACCCTAGGGACACCATTTGAACAAATCTATCAATACTATAGTTGGTCATCATTACTACATAATATTTTGAAAATCGGTTGGGCCATTCATGAGAAGAAGATTTTTTAAGTTTTGGACTATTTTTAGTAACGGCAGCCATCTTGAATTTCAGATCGAAAAAAAAAAAAATCTTCGGTATAGTCTCCTATGCAACAGAAACATGCATGTGAAGTTTCAGTTTAATTGGCCTAGTGGTTTCAGAATAAATGAAAGAAAAAGAGAATTTTCTGTTTTCCCATGGTATCCCTATGTAAAATTCTAAGTCCCCTTACAGGGCCCCTATAAATTTTAGCCCCTAAATTCTTATCTGCAATCAAACTCCTACACATAGGGATAAATTATGCCAAATATGAACAAATCTGACATACCGGTTCTCAAGAAAACGGTTTTAGTAATTCCCCATTTTTACCCTTTTGGGGCCCCTCCTGACCCCTTAAGACAGTGGAACCCATTCATTTTTACAAATCTGAACCTCCTTCACCAAACAATGCTTCTGTGAAGATATAGACAAAGTCATTTCAATTTTTAAAAAAAAAATAAAAAAATATTATAATAACATGTGTCCCCTAATTGAACCCTCGGGGCGGGGTCATATTTAACCCTTGGGACACCATTTGAACAAATCTAACAATACTATAGTTGGTCATCATTACTACATAAACATTTTGAAAATCTGTTTGGCCGTTCCTGAGAAGAAGATTTTTTAAGTTTTGGACTATTTTTAGTAATAGCGGCCATCTTGAATTTCAGATCGAAAAAAAAAAAAAATCTTCTGTATAGTCTCCTATGCAACAGAAACATGCATGTGAAGTTTCAGTTTAATTGGCCTAGTGGTTTCAGAATAAATGAAAGAAAAAGAGAATTTTCTGTTTTCCCATAGTATCCCTATGTAAAATTCTAAGTCCCCTTACAGGGCCCCTATAAATTTTAGCCCCTAAATTCTTATCTGCAATCAAACCCCTACACAAAGGGATAATTTATGCCAAATATGAACAAATCTGACATACCGATTGTCAAGAAAACGATTTTAGTAATTCCCCATTTTTACCCTTTTGGGGCCCCTCCTAACCCCTTTAGACAGTGGAACCCATTCATTTTTATAAATCTGGACCTCCTTCACCTAACAAGGCTTCTGTGAAGATATTGGCAAAATCATTTCAATTTTAAAAAAAAAAAAATTAAAAATATTATAATGACATGTGTCCCCTAATTGAACCCCCAGGGCGGGATCATATTTAACCCTAGGGACACCATTTGAACAAATCTAACAAAACTATAGTTGGTCATCATTACTACATAAACATTTTGAAAATCTGTTTGGCCGTTCATGAGAAGAAGATTTTTTAAGTTTTGGACTATTTTTAGTAATGGCGGCCATCTTGAATTTCAGATCGAAAAATAAAAATCTTCTGTATAGTCTCCTATGCAACAGAAACATGTATGTGAAGTTTCAGTTTAATTGGCCTAGTGGTTTCAGAGAAAGTGCTGCTAACAGACGACAGACGACGGATGAGACAACGCGCCATCGCATAAGCACTTCTGGCCTTTGGCCAGTAGAGCTAAAAACAAGGTATCATATTCTCCTAAATGTCATCACAGGATATGTTACTAGTATTGTATACATTAATAATTATCACAGTTATCTTTTCTAAAGGCATACAAGAATTACTAAAACACATTTATCACAGTTGGTTTTCATAACAACAACATTTTCTAAAATAAATAAAATCTTTGGTAGCATGACATATATGCTAAACATGTCCTAGATAACACAACATATGTGTAAAACATATCCTAGGTAACATGACATATGTGTAAAATAACGAGATAAGAAATCATAGATAATGTGTTAAATATATATAGACAGCAGAAGTGTTATGATAACATGACATATGTGTAAAAAAATAGATATCAGATACCTCAGACTAAACATCAGACATCTTACATAATATGGCATATATGCAAAACACAGACATCAGAAATCTCAGTACATGACATAATAGGAAACTCAGAAATTTTAGGCATCATGACATATGTGGACAATATAGACATCTAAATCTTAAAGTACCATTACATATGTGCATACATAAGAAATATTGGGTAACATGACATATGGGCAAAATCTAGACATCAGAAAATTTAGGCAACATTACATATGTGGAAAATATAGACATCTGAAACTTCGGTGTCGTAACATATGTGCGGACATCAGAAATTTTAGGCAACATGACATATGTGGAAAATATAGACATCTGAATCTTAGGTACCATAACATATGTGCAGACACTAGTAATATTGGGTAACATAACATATGGGCAAAATCTAGACATCAGAAAATTTAGACAACATGACATATGTGGAGAATATAGAAATCTGAATTTTAAATATCCTAACATATGTGTAGACATCAGAAATATTTGGTAACATGACATATGCAAAATCAAGACATCAGAAATTTTAGGCAACTTGACATATGTGGAGAATCCAGACATCTGAATCTTAGATACCATAATGTAAGTGCTGACATCAGAAATTTTAGGCAACATGACATATGTGGAAAAACTAGACATCTGAATCTTAGGTACCATAACATAAGTGCAGACATCAGAAATAATGGGTAACATGACATATATGCAAAATCTAGACATCAGAAATCTTAGGCAACATGACATATGTGGAAAATCTAGACATCGGAATCTTAGGTACCATAACATATATGCAGACATCAGAAATATTGAGCAACATGACATATGTGGAAAATCTAGATGTCAGAAATTTTAGAAAACATGACATATGTGGAAAATCTAGACATCTGAATCTTAGGTACCATAACATATATGCAGACATCAGAAATATTGAGCAACACGACATATGTGGAAAATCTAGATGTCAGAAATTTTAGAAAACATGACATATATGGAAAATTTAGACATCTGAATCTTAGATACCAAAACATATGTGCAGATATCAGAAAAATGGGTAATATGACATATGTGCAAAATCTAGACATCAGAAATTTTAGGCAACATGACATATGTGGTAAATCTAGACATCTGAATCTTAGGTACCATAACATAAGTGCAGACACCTGAAATATTGGGCAACATGACATATATGCAAAATCTAGACATCAGAAATCTTAGGCAACATGACATATGTGGAAAATATAGACATCTGAATCTAAGGTACCATAACATATGTGCAGATATCAGACTATTGGGTAACATGACATATGTGGAAAATATAGACATCTGAATCTAAGGTACAATAACATATGTGCAGACATCAGACTATTGGGTAACATGACATATGTGGAAAATATAGACATCTGAATCTAAGGTACCATAACATATGTGCAGACATCAGACTATTGGGTAACATGACATATGTGGAAATATAGACATCTGAATCTAAGGTAAAACATATGTGCAGACATCAGACTTTTGGATAACATGATATATGTGGAAAATATAGACATCTGAATCTTAGATACCATAACATGTGTTCAGATATCATGGGCAAAATCTAGACATCCGAAATCTTAGATAACATGAACTATGTTCAAATTATAGACATAAAAAAATTGTGGGTTTAATCAAGGTTTAATTTGTGTATTGCCAAACACATTGGTGACTTATAGCAATTACTGGAATGCATGAAACTTGTCATAGTAATTAAATGGTACATAATTTACTCATAAGAATTGTACATGGGTTTGAAGTTTATATAGAACATTCTGTCCTGAGGGATTACTGTTTTGGCAGAACGAGGCTCTGCCAAGTAACTGTGAGGGATGGAATACTGTCCAAATAATCATGGACTGCCAAGTAACTGTGAGGGATGGACTACTGTTCAAATAATCATGGACTGCCAAGTAACTGTGAGGGATGGAATACTGTCCAAATAGTCATGGACTGCCAAGTAACTGTGAGGGATGGAATACTGTCCAAATAATCATGGACTGCCAAGTAACTGTGAGGGATGGAATACTGTCCAAATAGTCATGGACTGCCAAGTAACTGTGAGGGATGGAATACTGTCAAAATAATCATGGACTGCCAAGTAACTGTGAGGGATGGAATACTGTCCAAATAGTCATGGACTGCCAAGTAACTGTGAGGGATGGAATACTGTCCAAATAGTCATGGACTGCCAAGTAACTGTGAGGGATGGAATACTGTCCAAATAATCATGGACTGCCAAGTAACTGTGAGGGATGGAATACTGTCCAAATAGTCATGGACTGCCAAGTAACTGTGAGGGATGGAATACTGTCCAAATAATCATGGACTGCCAAGTAACTGTGAGGGATGGAATACTGTCCAAATAGTCATGGACTGCCAAGTAACTGTGAGGGATGGAATACTGTCCAAATAGTCACAGACTGCCAAGTAACTGTGAGGGATGGAATACTGTCCAAATAATCATGGACTGCCAAGTAACTGTGAGGGATGGAATACTGTCCAAATAATCATGGACTGCCAAGTAACTGTGAGGGATGGAATACTGTCCAAATAGTCACAGACTGCCAAGTAACTGTGAGGGATGGAATACTGTCCAAATAATCATGGACTGCCAAGTAACTGTGAGGGATGGAATACTGTCTAAATAATCATGGACTGCCAAGTAACTGTGAGGGATAGAATACTGTCCAAATAATCATGGACTGCCAAGTTACTGTGGGGGATGGAATACTGTCCAAATAATCATGGACTGCCAAGTTACTGTGAGGGATAGAATACTGTCCAAATAATCATGGACTGCCAAGTTACTGTGAGGAATACTGTCCAAATAATCATGGACTGCCAAGTTACTGTGAGGAATACTGCCCAAATAATCATGGACTGCCAAGTTACTGTGAGGGATGGAATACTGTCCAAATAGTCACAGACTGCCAAGTTACTGTGAGGGATGGAATACTGTCCAAATAGTCACAGACTGCCAAGTAACTGTGAGGGATAGAATACTGTCCAAATAATCATGGACTGCCAAGTTACTGTGAGGAAAACTGTCCAAATAATCATGGACTGCCAAGTTACTGTGAGGAAAACTGTCCAAATAATCATGGACTGCCAAGTTACTGTGAGGAATACTGTCCAAATAATCATGGACTGCCAAGTTACTGTGAGGAATACTGTCCAAATAATCATGGACTGCCAAGTTACTGTGAGGGATGGAATACTGTCCAAATAGTCACAGACTGCAAGTTACTGTGAGGGATGGAATACTGTCCAAATAGTCACAGACTGCCAAGTAACTGTGAGGGATGGAATACTGTCCAAATAATCATGGACTGCCAAGTTACTGTGAGGAATACTGTCCAAACAATCATGGACTGCCAAGTTACTGTGAGGAATACTGTCCAAATAATCATGGACTGCCAAGTTACTGTGAGGGATGGAATACTGTCCAAATAGTCATGGACTGCCAAGTTACTGTGAGGGATGGAATACTGTCCAAATAGTCACAGACTGCCAAGTTACTGTGAGGGATGGAATACTGTCCAAATAGTCATGGACTGCCAAGTTACTGTGAGGGATGGAATACTGTCCAAATAGTCACAGACTGCCAAGTCACTGTGAGGGATGGAATACTGTCCAAATAGTCACAGAATTCCAAGTTACTGTGAGGGATGGAATACTGTCCAAATAGTCACAGACTGCCAAGTTACTGTGAGGGATGGAATACTGTCCAAATAGTCACGGACTGCCAAGTTACTGTGAGGGATGGAATACTGTCCAAATAGTCACAGACTGCCAAGTTACTGTGAGGGATGGAATACTGTCCAAATAGTCATGGACTGCCAAGTAACTGTGAGGGATGGAATACTGTCCAAATAGTCATGGACTGCCAAGTAACTGTGAGGGATGGAATACTGTCCAAATAGTCATGGACTGCCAAGTAACTGTGAGGGATGGAATACTGTCCAAATAATCATGGACTGCCAAGTAACTGTGAGGGATGGAATACTGTCCAAATAGTCATGGACTGCCAAGTAACTGTGAGGGATAGAATACTGTCCAAATAATCATGGACTGCCAAGTAACTGTGAGGGATGGAATACTGTCCAAATAGTCATGGACTGCCAAGTAACTGTGAGGGATGGAATACTGTCCAAATAATCATGGACTGCCAAGTAACTGTGAGGGATGGAATACTGTCCAAATAGTCATGGACTGCCAAGTAACTGTGAGGGATGGAATACTGTCCAAATAATCATGGACTGCCAAGTAACTGTGAGGGATGGAATACTGTCCAAATAGTCACAGACTGCCAAGTAACTGTGAGGGATGGAATACTGTCCAAATAGTCATGGACTGCCAAGTAACTGTGAGGGATGGAATACTGTCCAAATAATCATGGACTGCCAAGTAACTGTAAGGGATGGAATACTGTCCAAATAGTCATGGACTGCCAAGTAACTGTGAGGGATAGAATACTGTCCAAATAATCATGGACTGCCAAGTAACTGTGAGGGATGGAATACTGTCCAAATAGTCATGGACTGCCAAGTAACTGTGAGGGATGGAATACTGTCCAAATAGTCACAGACTGCCAAGTAACTGTGAGGGATGGAATACTGTCCAAATAATCATGGACTGCCAAGTTACTGTGAGGGATGGAATACTGTCCAAATAGTCACAGACTGCCAAGTAACTGTGAGGGATGGAATACTGTCCAAATAGTCATGGACTGCCAAGTAACTGTGAGGGATGGAATACTGTCCAAATAATCATGGACTGCCAAGTAACTGTGAGGGATGGAATACTGTCCAAATAGTCATGGACTGCCAAGTAACTGTGAGGGATGGAATACTGTCCAAATAGTCACAGACTGCCAAGTAACTGTGAGGGATGGAATACTGTCCAAATAATCATGGACTGCCAAGTTACTGTGAGGGATGGAATACTGTCCAAATAATCATGGACTGCCAAGTAACTGTGAGGGATGGAATACTGTCCAAATAATCATGGACTGCCGGGTAACTGTGAGGGATGGAATACTGTCCAAATAGTCACAGACTGCCAAGTAACTGTGAGGGATGGAATACTGTCCAAATAATCATGGACTGCCAAGTTACTGTGAGGGATGGAATACTGTCCAAATAATCATGGACTGCCAAGTAACTGTGAGGGATGGAATACTGTCCAAATAATCATGGACTGCCAAGTAACTGTGAGGGATGGAATACTGTCCAAATAGTCATGGACTGCCAAGTAACTGTTAGGGATGGAATACTGTCCAAATAGTCACAGACTGCCAAGTAACTGTGAGGGATGGAATACTGTCCAAATAATCATGGACTGCCAAGTTACTGTGAGGGATGGAATACTGTCCAAATAATCATGGACTGCAAAGTAACTGTGAGGGATGGAATACTGTCCAAATAATCATGGACTGCCAAGTAACTGTGAGGGATGGAATACTGTCCAAATAGTCATGGACTGCCAAGTAACTGTGAGGGATGGAATACTGTCCAAATAGTCACAGACTGCCAAGTAACTGTGAGGGATGGAATACTGTCCAAATAATCATGGACTGCCAAGTAACTGTGAGGGATGGAATACTGTCCAAATAATCATGGACTGCCAAGTAACTGTGAGGGATGGAATACTGTCCAAATAATCATGGACTGCCGGGTAACTGTGAGGGATGGAATACTGTCCAAATAGTCATGGACTGCCAAGTAACTGTGAGGGATAGAATACTGTCCAAATAATCATGGACTGCCAAGTAACTGTGAGGGATGGAATACTGTCCAAATAGTCATGGACTGCCAAGTAACTGTGAGGGATGGAATACTGTCCAAATAATCATGGACTGCCAAGTAACTGTGAGGGATGGAATACTGTCCAAATAGTCATGGACTGCCAAGTAACTGTGAGGGATGGAATACTGTCCAAATAATCATGGACTGCCAAGTAACTGTGAGGGATGGAATACTGTCCAAATAGTCACAGACTGCCAAGTAACTGTGAGGGATGGAATACTGTCCAAATAGTCATGGACTGCCAAGTAACTGTGAGGGATGGAATACTGTCCAAATAATCATGGACTGCCAAGTAACTGTAAGGGATGGAATACTGTCCAAATAGTCATGGACTGCCAAGTAACTGTGAGGGATAGAATACTGTCCAAATAATCATGGACTGCCAAGTAACTGTGAGGGATGGAATACTGTCCAAATAGTCATGGACTGCCAAGTAACTGTGAGGGATGGAATACTGTCCAAATAGTCACAGACTGCCAAGTAACTGTGAGGGATGGAATACTGTCCAAATAATCATGGACTGCCAAGTTACTGTGAGGGATGGAATACTGTCCAAATAGTCACAGACTGCCAAGTAACTGTGAGGGATGGAATACTGTCCAAATAGTCATGGACTGCCAAGTAACTGTGAGGGATGGAATACTGTCCAAATAATCATGGACTGCCAAGTAACTGTGAGGGATGGAATACTGTCCAAATAGTCATGGACTGCCAAGTAACTGTGAGGGATGGAATACTGTCCAAATAGTCACAGACTGCCAAGTAACTGTGAGGGATGGAATACTGTCCAAATAATCATGGACTGCCAAGTTACTGTGAGGGATGGAATACTGTCCAAATAATCATGGACTGCCAAGTAACTGTGAGGGATGGAATACTGTCCAAATAATCATGGACTGCCGGGTAACTGTGAGGGATGGAATACTGTCCAAATAGTCACAGACTGCCAAGTAACTGTGAGGGATGGAATACTGTCCAAATAATCATGGACTGCCAAGTTACTGTGAGGGATGGAATACTGTCCAAATAATCATGGACTGCCAAGTAACTGTGAGGGATGGAATACTGTCCAAATAATCATGGACTGCCAAGTAACTGTGAGGGATGGAATACTGTCCAAATAATCATGGACTGCCAAGTAACTGTGAGGGATGGAATACTGTCCAAATAGTCACAGACTGCCAAGTAACTGTGAGGGATGGAATACTGTCCAAATAGTCACAGACTGCCAAGTAACTGTGAGGGATGGAATACTGTCCAAATAATCATGGACTGCCAAGTTACTGTGAGGGATGGAATACTGTCCAAATAATCATGGACTGCCAAGTAACTGTGAGGGATGGAATACTGTCCAAATAATCATGGACTGCCAAGTAACTGTGAGGGATGGAATACTGTCCAAATAGTCATGGACTGCCAAGTAACTGTTAGGGATGGAATACTGTCCAAATAGTCACAGACTGCCAAGTAACTGTGAGGGATGGAATACTGTCCAAATAATCATGGACTGCCAAGTTACTGTGAGGGATGGAATACTGTCCAAATAATCATGGACTGCAAAGTAACTGTGAGGGATGGAATACTGTCCAAATAATCATGGACTGCCAAGTAACTGTGAGGGATGGAATACTGTCCAAATAGTCATGGACTGCCAAGTAACTGTGAGGGATGGAATACTGTCCAAATAGTCACAGACTGCCAAGTAACTGTGAGGGATGGAATACTGTCCAAATAATCATGGACTGCCAAGTAACTGTGAGGGATGGAATACTGTCCAAATAATCATGGACTGCCAAGTAACTGTGAGGGATGGAATACTGTCCAAATAATCATGGACTGCCGGGTAACTGTGAGGGATGGAATACTGTCCAAATAGTCACAGACTGCCAAGTAACTGTGAGGGATGGAATACTGTCCAAATAATCATGGACTGCCAAGTAACTGTGAGGGATGGAATACTGTCCAAATAATCATGGACTGCCAAGTAACTGTGAGGGATAGAATACTGTCCAAATAATCATGGACTGCCAAGTTACTGTGGGGGATGGAATACTGTCCAAATAATCATGGACTGCCAAGTTACTGTGAGGGATAGAATACTGTCCAAATAATCATGGACTGCCAAGTTACTGTGAGGAATACTGTCCAAATAATCATGGACTGCCAAGTTACTGTGAGGAATACTGTCCAAATAATCATGGACTGCCAAGTTACTGTGAGGGATGGAATACTGTCCAAATAGTCACAGACTGCCAAGTTACTGTGAGGGATGGAATACTGTCCAAATAGTCACAGACTGCCAAGTAACTGTGAGGGATAGAATACTGTCCAAATAATCATGGACTGCCAAGTAACTGTGAGGAATACTGTCCAAATAATCATGGACTGCCAAGTTACTGTGAGGAAAACTGTCCAAATAATCATGGACTGCCAAGTTACTGTGAGGAATACTGTCCAAATAATCATGGACTGCCAAGTTACTGTGAGGGATGGAATACTGTCCAAATAGTCACAGACTGCCAAGTTACTGTGAGGGATGGAATACTGTCCAAATAGTCACAGACTGCCAAGTAACTGTGAGGGATAGAATACTGTCCAAATAATCATGGACTGCCAAGTTACTGTGAGGAATACTGTCCAAACAATCATGGACTGCCAAGTTACTGTGAGGAATACTGTCCAAATAATCATGGACTGCCAAGTTACTGTGAGGGATAGAATACTGTCCAAATAGTCACAGACTGCCAAGTTACTGTGAGGGATGGAATACTGTCCAAATAGTCACAGAATTCCAAGTTACTGTGAGGGATGGAATACTGTCCAAATAGTCATGGACTGCCAAGTTACTGTGAGGGATGGAATACTGTCCAAATAGTCACAGACTGCCAAGTTACTGTGAGGGATGGAATACTGTCCAAATAGTCATGGACTGCCAAGTTACTGTGAGGGATGGAATACTGTCCAAATAGTCACAGACTGCCAAATCACTGTGAGGGATGGAATACTGTCCAAATAGTCACAGAATTCCAAGTTACTGTGAGGGATGGAATACTGTCCAAATAGTCACAGACTGCCAAGTTACTGTGAGGGATGGAATACTGTCCAAATAGTCACGGACTGCCAAGTTACTGTGAGGGATGGAATACTGTCCAAATAGTCACAGACTGCCAAGTTACTGTGAGGGATGGAATACTGTCCAAATAGTCATGGACTGCCAAGTCACTGTGAGGGAAGGAATAGTGTCCAAATAGTCATGGATTGCCAAGTTACTGTGAGGGATGGAATACTGTCCAAATAATCATGGACTGCCAAGTTACTGTGAGGGATGGAATACTGTCCGAATAGTCATGGACTGCCAAGTAACTGTGAGGGATGGAATACTGTCCAAATAGTCATGGACTGCCAAGTTACTGTGAGGGATGGAATACTGTCCAAATAGTCATGGACTGCCAAGTTACTGTGGGGGATGGAATACTGTCCAAATAGTCATGGACTGCCAAGTTACTGTGGGGGATAGAATACTGTCCAAATAGTCATGGACTGCCAAGTTACTGCGAGGGATGGAATACTGTCCAAACAGTCATGGACTGCCAAGTTACTGTGGGGGATGGAATACTGTCCAAATAGTCATGGACTGCTAAGTTACTGCGAGGGATGGAATACTGTCCAAACAGTCATGGACTGCCAAGTTACTGCGAGGGATGGAATACTGTCCAAATAGTCATGGACTGCCAAGTTACTGCGAGGGATGGAATACTGTCCAAATAGTCATGGACTGCCAAGTTACTGTGAGGGATGGAATACTGTCAAAATAGTCATGGACTGCCAAGTTACTGTGAGGGATGGAATACTGTCCAAATAGTCATGGACTGCCAAGTCACTGCGAGGGATGGAATACTGTCCAAATAGTCATGGACTGCCAAGTCACTGCAAGGGATGGAATACTGTCCAAATAGTCATGGACTGCCAAGTTACTGTGGGGGATGGAATACTGTCCAAATAGTCATGGACTGCCAAGTTACTGTGGGGGATGAATAGTCACGGACTGCCAAGTTACTGTGAGGGATGGAATACTGTCCAAATAATCACGGACTGCCAAGTTACTGTGAGGGATGGAATACTGTCCAAATAGTCACGGACTGCTAAGTTACTGTGAGGGATGGAATACTGTCCAAATAGTCACAGACTGCCAAGTTACTGTGAGGGATGGAATACTGTCCAAATAATCATTGACTGCCAAGTTACTGTGAGGGATGGAATACTGTCCAAATAGTCTTGGATGATTCTTTATCTTGCATACTAATCACACTGAATAATTATTTAAATTTAATTCATCATTATATTTTTCAAGCACTACATCTTTTATATGTTATATCTTAGATGATTCTGCATCACAGTGTGAGAATTTTATCTCAGCCCTAGGCAGGCCTTCTAAAATTCCAAAATGCAAATCGGTCCAGGTTTTTTACTACCGTAAGAATCGCACTTATTTTTAAAAAAATCACTATATGACATATGCATACCCCACCCACCATGTCAGCTGCACCATGCATTTTCTCTGTTTATTCATTAATACGGAACTATCTCAAGTTTATTTGTGTATTATTTATAACAAACTTTATCACATTGTGTGCATTTTAATGACTGACATTATGTTTCCGCTTTACTGAATAATTTTCATTATATTAAAAACGCTCGATCAACCTGAAGTGATGCAAGTTCCAGAAGCTGCGTGAAATAATCACCTTGGAAACCAATGTAACGGTTCTTTCAACTTTTTTATTTTTGATATGCGTTGTGCTGTAGCTAGCCACTACGTACAATTACCGAAACCAGATCGTATATATAGTTGTTTTTAAAACAAATGAAACAAACAAGTAACACTGCACTTTTTTTCAAATATTTTAAATGACGCAAATAATATTCGGTCCGACAGTACCTGCTTTGGCAAGCGGTATATCAAAGAAATTAGACGCAAACACAATCTTTTGATGAACCGACAGAACGCTATGGATCGCTGATCACACATTGAAGGCGTGCTACATAGCGATAGACTCTTTCGATAAACTCCCCCTAATATCATTAATGGTTTAGTCAAAATTGACATCATTTCGCACAGCAGGTGACAAAACAATCGTATTATTGGGTCAAATGATATTGCCGCAAGGCTTATTTCACAGGTCAGTACGGCATGGTAAGAGCAATTTATGAGAATCTATACGAATGATAGAAAATATCTGGACCGATTTTTTATTAAAGTTTGAAAATATCTGGACCGATTTTTTATTAAACTTTGAAACGAAAATCGGTTTTGAACTTCAAATTCGGTCCAAAAACCAAAAAAACGGCAATTTTAGCCTGGCCGTAGGGGAGATAGATATATCTAACCCCAATGACAATGTAGATATCATTTTCTTGCACATCGGATAATGATATCTTCATTTTTACCAACATTAGATATTTCTATCTCACCTTAGGGCCAAGATAAAATTCTTGCCCTGTGATGCTGGAACCATCTAGCTGACGTAATGTATAATATGGCGTAAACCATTTAATTAAACATCTTAAAAAAAAAAAAAAATTAAGTCAAAATAATTATTCAATATGTTTGGTATGCAAAAAAGAATCATTCATGACTTCTTTGGTTTGAATAGAAAATTCCGTCCCCTGAGATAACTGTTTATAACTGTTTATGCCAAAACAGTTATCCCTCGGGACGGAATTTTCAATCCAAACTACAAACCCATGTAAGATTCATGTAAGATAATCTGGTACGCAAGAAAGTCTGATATTATATATATATATATATATATATATATATACTAATTTCTATTTCTATGCAAGAAAGTCTGATATATTATATATATATACTAATTTCTATTTCTATGCAAGAAAGTCTGATATTATATATATATATACTAATTTCTATTTCTATGCAAGAAAGTCTGATATTATATATATATATATACTAATTTCTATTTCTATGCAAGAAAGTCTGATGTTATATATATATATACTAATTTCTATTTCTATGCAAGAAAGTCTGATATTATATATATATATACTAATTTCTATTTCTATGCAAGAAAGTCTGATATTATATATATATATATATATATACTAATTTCTATTTCTATGCAAGAAAGTCTGATATTATATATATATATATACTAATTTCTATTTCTATGCAAGAAAGTCTGATATTATATATATATATATATATATATATATATATATATATATATATATATATATATATATATATATATATATACTAATTTCTATTTCTATGCAAGAAAGTCTGATATTATATATATATATATATATATATATACTAATTTCTATTTCTATGCAAGAAAGTCTGATATTATATATATATATATATATACTAAATTCTATTTCTATGCAAGAAAGTCTGATATTATATATATATATACTAATTTCTATTTCTATGCAAGAAAGTCTGATATTATATATATATATATATATATACTAAATTCTATTTCTATGCAAGAAAGTCTGATATTATATATATATATACTAATTTCTATTTCTATGCAAGAAAGTCTGATATTATATATATATATATATACTAATTTCTATTTCTATGCAAGAAAGTCTGATGTTATATATATATATACTAATTTCTATTTCTATGCAAGAAAGTCTGTATTAATTTCTATTTCTATGCAAGAAAGTCTGATATTATATATATATATATATATATATATATATATATATATATATACTAATTTCTATTTCTATGCAAGAAAGTCTGATATTATATATATATATATACTAATTTCTATTTCTATGCAAGAAAGTCTGATATTATATATATATATATATATATATATATATACTAATTTCTATTTCTATGCAAGAAAGTCTGATATTATATATATATATATATATACTAATTTCTATTTCTATGCAAGAAAGTCTGATATTATATATATATATATATATATACTAAATTCTATTTCTATGCAAGAAAGTCTGATATTATATATATATATACTAATTTCTATTTCTATGCAAGAAAGTCTGATATTATATATATATATATATATATATATACTAATTTCTATTTCTATGCAAGAAAGTCTGATATTATATATATATATATATATACTAATTTCTATTTCTATGCAAGAAAGTCTGATATTATATATATATATATATACTAAATTCTATTTCTATGCAAGAAAGTCTGATATTATATATATATATACTAATTTCTATTTCTATGCAAGAAAGTCTGATATTATATATATATATACTAATTTCTATTTCTATGCAAGAAAGTCTGATATTATATATATATATATACTAATTTCTATTTCTATGCAAGAAAGTCTGATGTTATATATATATATACTAATTTCTATTTCTATGCAAGAAAGTCTGATATTATATATATATATACTAATTTCTATTTTTATGCAAGAAAGTCTGATATTATATATATATATATATATATATACTAATTTCTATTTCTATGCAAGAAAGTCTGATATTATATATATATATACTAATTTCTATTTCTATGCAAGAAAGTCTGATATTATATATATATATATATATATATATATATACTAATTTCTATTTCTATGCAAGAAAGTCTGATATTATATATATATATACTAATTTCTATTTCTATGCAAGAAAGTCTGATATTATATATATATATATATATATATATACTAATTTCTATTTCTATGCAAGAAAGTCTGATATTATATATATATATATATATATATACTAATTTCTATTTCTATGCAAGAAAGTCTGATATTATATATATATATACTAATTTCTATTTCTATGCAAGAAAGTCTGATATTATATATATATATATATACTAATTTCTATTTCTATGCAAGAAAGTCTGATATTATATATATATATACTAATTTCTATTTCTAGGATGAAATCAATGATATTTTGTTATAAAATCTTGTTTGAGACAGATTGCTCAGTGAGTAAACAGAAATAAGTGTCTGTGTACTAACTGGTAATTTGTTACATTGTTACAGTTAGTCATGAGGTATAATCTATTTTGCATGAAGTTTTATTCTTTTAATTATTTGTATTATAACCGTAATGATATACAAACTTTTATAACATGTTTTTTGCATTAATAAATAATGATAGTCATTATGAAAATAAGTTGTTTATTTTTTTCGGAATTCTTGAACTAATGAAAACACAAGGAAATGTGTTTGTATATATCTATACTTCCAAACAAATAAAAATAAATCACTACTATTGTTACGGTTAATAAAGATTCATCTATATTTCTCTAAGAAGTCTAAAATATGTACAGATTATTTGAATTCCAAATATAACTTTCCTCTCGAATATTTTTGTTAAAAGTAGTTTAACATGTGCACAGATTATTTGTATCTATTAATATTGTTATTTAAATTCACGATAATAAACCCGTCACACCATGTTACGGAAAGAATAAACAAACAGTAAGCAGATTTCTGACATACGAGGGGTTATCCAGAAGTTTGTGGACAAATTTCATAATATGAACATGACATGTCTGATTTACTTGAAGTTTCACATGTATTATATTTAATCTAACGGCACACTGTATGCAAAGTATGAAGAAAATATATATTCAAATAAAACAGTAACATGTATTTCAAATATGTCATGTATGCCTATCTGCCGCAGGCCAGATTTACGTTACGTCAATTTATTATACAATCAATTTTCCTACTCTTACTTGTTGCTCCATTTATACTCGTTTAGCAACTGGGGAACCGAGCGAGCACTTAAATGCATGCTATTTTTTCTTAATTTTCGTGTGCACTGTATTGTAACCTATTCTTAGTTCGCAGCATAGTTCATGAATTGTATTACGGCAATCCTTATTAAGGCAGTTTTTAACACGTTAACGTGACATTGACGCGATTTTGACACAGGGCGACCACATATGTTATCATCCATTATTGTTTCTCGTTCCTCACTGTATCGTTTGTGTTATCTGTAGACTACAAAATGCACTACAAATAACTTTCTCGGAGCTTTACTTTACATATCTATCGTCTGAATCAGTGTTTTGCTAATATTAACTTAAACTGTATTACTGCTCGTTGTTTTACCTTTTCATCAGATGCACTATTTGCATATGAATGCATCTACATTTTCAATAGAAGTTGATTTAAACTCCTAAAACCTGCATACAATGCAGAAATGACATTGTCATGCAGATATTGATGCCGTGTCCTCAATAATATATGATTTACCGCGAGTGTTACGGGAAAATGATTGTTATTATTCACATATTTGTCTGTCGAATTGTTCAACATATTGAGCTGCGGCACTTATCATGTATGTATGTTGCTATGGATACCATAACATTATTACTGACATAAGAAATAAACTAAAACACCGTACATCAATGGCAAATACACCAATACTTAAGTTGTGAAAAATATAGTTATGCACTTGCATAAATATAGATTTTATTAAACTTGTTCACAAACTTCTGGATAACCCCTCGTACATCCAACTATGAGACATGTTAACAGACATGCAGAAGCTACAGTATGATTCACTGTTTAGGTTACACTATGTTTACATAAAAAAACACATGTCATTGTAAATGCAGTATGTATGGCATATTTGTATATTGTATTTTACATTTTGTATATATGTGTAATAATGGGGGGGGGGGGGGGGGGGGGGAGACCATACTTTGTTAAATAAAATTAGATTAACAATGTCTAATGTGCAATTATTTCATCAACTTGTGCTTGAAAAAATCTACAAATTCAGGTAACCAATAAAAGAAGAGACCCAAAAAGTCACTTGATTTCAATTGTCACTTCTTTACAAATTTTGAATCTCAGATATGTTAAACATTATTCAGTTTATTATGATATAATCAAATAAAAAAAGGGGGTGTTCACACTATTTTTTTCATAAATTAAAATTAAAATGAAACACTTAAAAACACAAGACTTTTGCTTGTATTTTTGAATGACGTTAAGTGAACATCAAATGGTACTAACGTAAAATATGATGTTGTCCCAAGTTTAACATATGTGAAATTTTATTCAAGAACTTGTACCAGAGTTTTTTTGTGCAATCAGGAGTGAATGTTCAAAATGTGTTGTTATTAAACCCGCGTTTTAAATCAACACTGCTGTAATGATTTGATGTAAAGGTAACACAATTAGCATTTTATTTGTACAAGTTATAATCATATCAAAGGAAATAAAATAAGTAATTTATAATGTTATTAAAACAATTTTCAATTACAATTGACCATTATGTAAGGAAAAAGCAGCGAAAATCGTCCCTAGGGTGCACTGTTAACAAAAAACTGCCGTACTACATGTATATAAAAAAAAAAAAGCTAAGACAAACACTGATATTTCCTAGAACAAGTGTACAGATTATCAATAATATACACCAATGTCACAAATTAAGGTGGGAATGCCCAGGCTACCTGTCAGAAGTGTATTCACTTGTTTCCAGACCTGTAAATATTTGTATGTTTGTTTGTACATGTTTATATTTTTGTTTCCTGCATCATACAGGCACAGTCTTCATGGGTATGGTTGGTTCCCTCACTACTTGCTGTACCCTGCTCTGTATCCGTACCTCTACATTCGGCATTGACCCAATGTCTTGTATAGCTGCCTACATATCTCACACTGTCCTGATGACCCAGACCCACTGGACTATTGCCACGACTAAAGATGCCCGTGACAGGGTTTCCACCTTGGAGATGAGAGTTGCGCATTTGATTCCAATGTCTTTGAGCTGGTTTCCCATCTTGTAAAGGTTCACTATCATACATAGAAATGCTGTTTCTTCTTTTATGATCTTGATGATTGTTTTGTGACTCTATATCAGAAAAATACAAGCCTTTATTATGGTCAAAATGGCTGCTACCCTGCTCCATTTCAGTCCAGGACAACACCTGGTCCGACATGCTGGATCCCTGTTCACTTTCTGGTATAAAGTTACTTTGTCTTAGAGAACGTTCCCTAAGTTCAGGTTCCCTTTTAGGAAAAACTGAGCCCTGTTCCACAAACTGCTCTTGGGCCTTTTCAGAAAAATAAGTAGCTCTGTTAGCAGACTTTCTTCTAGAGATGTGCTGCCCTCTTTCAAAAGCATCAGATGTTTTGTGAGGACTATCATTCCTTTCATATACATGGTTTCCAACCTGTCTCACATCACTATGACCCATGTGTAAATGGTCTGGGTGTCTGGTATCGGTAGGACGCCTGCTTGACCTCTCTGTCTGATCACATTCAGTTTTCTGTAAGCTCAGCTGCTGTTTTCTGCTCTTTTTTCCCATTATGTTGTTTTTCTGGGAACTCACTTCACCTGTCTGAGAAGTACCAACAGTGTGCCTTGCACCATCTTGTGGAATACTTGTACTCTGTTTATTTTTACTTTTCTTCTTCTCATTTTTCAGTTTGGCAGATGACCTTTTGCCATGGTCCCTTTTGTAATGCACAACGGATCCTTGTACACTGATCTTAATGCTGTGAAGTTTGACACTTCCTACTGTAGAATGGGAACCAATGCTGCATGGTCCAGGCTGCTCCTGAAGAGGCTGTACCTGGATACCAATAAAACATTATGTACACAGGTAAACAAATGGTTAATACGAATAAGATGGATTAAGCTAATTGTCAACCAAAAATAGTGAACATGTAATCAAGATCAGTAATCACGTCTGATTATTTAAGACTTCTTTATGTTTATTTGATGATAACATATACTTATGTTAATAGACCAAGAAATATATGCTGCCTGGTGTCAAACCTAGGACCTTTTGCTTGCATGGCAAGTGCTCTAAAGTTGATAAACTTAGCTGGTCAGGCAACTCCCATACATTCCTCAACCTGTTATATTTGTTATATACACAAAGAGGAATTTATAAGAGCAATTCAAGAAGTAACAATTTAAGGGCTATTGCCAGGCCAAAAGTTGAATGATTAGAACATGATAATGATATCCACAATTTTCTACCGATTAGCCATGGCAAAACTGGCAAAAAAATGTAATTAAGATGACATATGGATGCACCATTGTAAAGACAAGTAACTCTCTATATACTCCCATAAATGGCTGAGGTATAAGAGAAAGACTGCAATGAAAAAAAATATATTAAGAAATGACAGGCATTTACATTGAGTTTGGATCCATGTTCCGTTCCTTGTGACATCTGAGGTTTACAGATAAGCGTGACATCTTGATGGAACATCTGCCAGTCCTTGTATAATCGCCAATTATGTCTTATGGCCACCTAGGGATAAACTCACATGAATTATTTTCATGGCATTCAAAACCTATTGAGCCATAAAATGGTTATTTCAAAAGTGAATTTTTATCCAACTTTGTTCCTTGAATATTTCATTAATTTCACTAAAGAGTGTATAAATACTTGGAAATTGTTTGACTTTTGTCACCATTTGCAGTGTGCCATATGGAGTCGCTACAGTGAGAGGAATTCTTGCCTATTTCAATGTGCCCTAATAAGCAAGACCAAAAGGTTACATACTTATATGATAGGCTAATCTAACAAAGTACTGTCTAACCAAATCACAAATCGACAAGGCAGTCAAAAATGTGGAATTCCAATCGTCACTATCAGATTTTACTCTCAGTTTTACATCTAGCCACTGGCCAATCTGTGAATGCTGATAAAATATTTTATCAAGCATATGCCATTATTATTAATAAAGATACTTACAGCAAGCCATACTAAGTAGAGAATAAGTAGACTGATGGATAGACCAATCAGACCTCCTCTCTCCCACTGGGTTTGCTCGTAATATTCTAGAGCACCTGAAATTGACAGTATTCATAAACAAAATCTCAAATATTCAAACATGATCTAAGTATCTCAATTCTTCTGATATAATCTTATATTTCAAGTTTTCAGAAATAGGTCCATATCTCAAGGTTTTGATTAGACATGATCTAGTACCTCAAGGTTTCATAAATAGTCCAATTTTTTTCCAATTTTTCTCAGATCTTGTATCTTAAATATTAGACATATCAAGTATCTAAAGTCATCATAATCCAGTGCCTCAAAGTGTGTAAACATTACACAGTACCTCAGGTCTTTAGATATAGTCCTGTACCAGTTTTCAGTCATGTTTCCATATCTCAAACTTTCAAGCATGATCCCGTATCTCTAGTCTTCATACATGGTTCTGTATCTAAAGTCTGCAGACAAAACCAAGCATCTGCAGTCTTCAGACTTGATTCTATATCTCAAGTATTCAGGCATGATACAATAGCTCCGGGTCTATGGACTCTATCCACTTTGTCAAGTCTTCAGACATTATCCAACATACATGTATCTAATTCTAGACATAACACAGTATATAATACAGTTTCTTTTCCTCATTCATAGTCAATCAAGTCATAGTTACATGGGTCTGTATTTTAATCCAGACATAATCAATTATCCCAAGTATTCAGATAAACACTGGGACAGTATTTCAAATCTTCAGAATGACTGAGGATCTCAAGCTTTGACACAGGATATAGTAACGCAGTCTGCAAACATGATGCAGTATATCAAATCTTCAACCATGACCCAATCTCTCGAAGTCTTTAAATAAGTTCCTGTATCTAAAAGTCTAAGACATTGTTCAATAAATCAAATCCTCAAAGTTTATCAAATATCTCATGCTCTGAGACATGACCTAATTATAATATCTCAAATCTTCAGAAATTGCCCAATACCTTACTTAGATCATGAGACAGGACCCTCCTGTATCTCAAATCTTCAGACATGACCCATTATTTCAAAATCTTAAGGTAAGTTCATGTATCTAAAAATCTAAAGATATAGTCCAATATCCCATTTCTTCAGACATAATGATCAAATATATCAAATCTTCAGACATGACCCAGTATCACATGACCCAATTATTCATTGTGGCCATAGACAGGATTCAATTTTAAGACATGATCCAATAATGGCATGATCCTGTGTCTCAAGTCTTCAGGTAAGTTTCTGTACCTCACATCTTCAGATATGGTTCTGTACCTCACTTCTTCAGATATGGTTCTGTACCTCACATCTTCAGATATGGTTCTGTAACTCAAGTCTTCAGATATGATTCTGTACCTCAAATCTTCAGATATGGTTCTGTACCTCAAGTCTTCAGATATGGTTCTGTACCTTACATCTTCAGATATGGTTCTGTACCTCACATCTTCAGATATGGTTCTGTACCTCAAGTCTCCAGCTATGGCTCTGTACTTCAAGTCTTCAGATATGGAGCTGTACCTCAAGTCTTCAGATATGGTTCTGTACCTCAATTCTTCAGATATGGCTCTGTACCTTAAGTCTTCAGATATGGTTTTGTAACTCAAGTCTTCAAATATGGATCTGTACCTCAAGTATTCAGGTATGGTTCTGTACCTCAAGCCTTCAGGTATGGCTCTGTATCTCAAGTCTTCAAATATGACTCTGTACCTCAAGTTTTCAATTATGGTTCTGCACGTCAAGTCTTCAGATATGGTTCTGTACCTCAAGTCTTCAGATATGGATCTGTACCTCAAGTCTTCAGATATGGCTCTGTACCTCAAGGCTTCAGATATGGCTCTGTACCTCAAGTCTTCTGATATGGTTCTGTAACTCAAGTCTTCAGATATGGATCTGTACCTCAAGTCTTCAGATATGGCTCTGTACCTGTAGTCTTCAGATATGGTTCTGTACCTGTAGTATTCAGGTATGGTTCTGTGTCTCAAGTATTCAGATATGGTTCTTAACCTCAATACTTCAAATATGGCTCTGTACCTCAAGTCTTCAGATATGGCTCTGTACCTCAAGTCTTCAGATATGGTTATGTACCTCAAGTCTTCAAATACGGCCCTGTACCTCAAGTCTTCAGATATGTTCTGTACCTCAAGTCTTCAGATATGGCTCTGTACCTCAAGTCTTCAGATATGGCTCTGTACCTTAAGTTTTCAAATATGGTTTTGTACCTGTAGTCTTCAGATATGGTTCTGTACCTGTAATCTTCAGATATGTTTCTTTACCTCAAGTCTTCAGATATGATTCTGTACTTTAAGTCTTCAGATATGGTTCTGTACCTCAAGTCTTCAGATATGGTTTGTAGTTCAAGTCTCCAGATATGGTTCTGTACCTCAAGTCTCCAGATATGGTTCTGTACCTCAAGTCTTCAGATATGGTTTGTAGTTCAAGTCGTCTCCAGATATGGTTCTGTACCTCAAGTCTTCAGATATGGTTCTATACCTCAAGTCTTCAGATATGGTTCTGTACCTCAAGTCTTCAGATATGGCTCTGTACCTCAAGTCTTCATATATGGTGCTGTACCTCAAGTTTTCAAATATGGTTCTGTACCTGTAGTCTTCAAATATAGTTCTGTACCTGTCGTCTTCAGATATTGTTCTGTACCTCAAGTTTTCAGATATGGTTCTGTACCTCAAGTCTTCAGATATGGTTCTGTACCTCAAGTCTTCAGATATGGTTCTGTACCTCAAGTCTTCAGATATGGTTTGTAGTTCAAGTTTCCAGATATGGTTCTGTTCCTCAAGTCTTCAGATATGGTTCTATACCTCAAGTCTTCAGATATGGTTCTGTACCTCAAGTCTTCAGATATGGCTCTGTGCCTCATGACTTCAGATATGGCTCTGTACCTCAAGTCTTCAGATATGGTTCTGTGTCTCAAGTCTTCAGATATGGCTCTGTAACTTAAGTCTTCAGATATGGTTCTGTAGCTCAAGTCTTCTGATATGACTCTGTACCTTAAGTCTTCAGATATGGATGGTTCTGTAGCTCAAGTCTTCTGATATGGCCCTGTACCTTAAGGCTTCAGATATGGATGGTTCTGTAGCTCAAGTCTTCAGATATGGTTCTGTACCTGAAGTCTTCAGATATGGCTCTGTGTCTCAGGTTTTCAGATATGGTTCTGTAGCACAAGTCTTCAGATATGGTTCTGTGTCTCAGGTTTTCATATATGGTTCTGTACCTCAAGTTTTCAGATATGGCTCTGTAACTCAAGTCTTCAGATATGGTTCTGTACCTCAAGTCTTCAGATATGGTTCTGTACCTCAAGCTTTCAGATATGGTTCCGTGTCTCAAGTCTTCAGATATGGCTCTGTACCTCAAATCTTCAGATATGGCTCTGTACCTCACATTTTCAGATATAGCTCTGAACCTCAAGTCCTCAGATATGGTTCTGTAACTCAAGTCCTCAGATATGGTTCTGTAACTCAATTTTTCAGATATGGCTTTGTACCTTTAGTCTTCAGATATAGTTCTGTACCTCAATTCTTCAGATATTGTTCTGTGCCTCAAGTCTTCAGATATGGTTCTGTAATTAAGTCTTCAGATATGGTTCTGTAACTCAAGTCTTCAGATATGGATCTGTACGTCAAGTCTTCAGATATGGTCCTGTACCTCAAGTCTTCAGATATGGCTCTGTACCTCAAGTCTTTAGATATTGCTCTGTACCTCAAGTCTTCAGATATGTCTATGTACCTCAAGTCTTCAGATATGGTTCTGTAACTCAAGTTTTCAGATATGGATCTGTACCTCAAGTCTTCAGATATCGTTCTGTACCTCAATTCTTCAGATATGGTTCAGTTCCTCAAGTCTTCAGATATGGTTCTATACCTCAAGTCTTCAGATATGGCTCTGTACCTCAAGTCTTCAGATATGGTTCTGTACCTGTAGTCTTCAGATATGATTCTGTACCTGTAGTCCCCAGGTATGGTTCTTAACCTCAAGTCTTCAGATATGGCTCTGTACCTCAAGTTTTCAGATATGGCTATGTACCTCAAGTCTTCAGATATGGCTCTGTAGCTCAAGTCTTCAGATATGGCTCTGTACCTCAAGCCTTCAGATATAGTTCTATACTTGTAGTCTTCAGATATGGCTCTGTGTCTAAAGTCTTCAGATATGGCTCTGTGCCTCAAGTCTTCAGATATGGCTCTATACCTCAAGTCTTCAGATATGGTTCTGTACCTCAAATCTTCAGATATGGCTCTGTAACTCATGTCTTCAGATATAGTTCTGTTCTTATAGTCTTCAGATATGGTTCTGTGTCTCAAGTCTTCAGATATGGCTCTGTACCTCAAGTCTTCAGATATGGTTTTGTAGCTCAAGTCTTCAGATATAGTTCTGTACCTCAAGTCTTCAGATATGGTTTTGTAGTTCAAGTCTTCCGATATGGTTCTTAACCTCAAGTCTCAAGATATGGCTCTGTACCTCAAATCTTCAGATATAGTTCTGTACCTCAAGTCTTCAGATATGGTTTTGTAGTTCAAGTCTTCCGATATGGTTTTGTAGTTCAAGTCTTCCGATATGGTTCTTAACCTCAAGTCTCAAGATATGGCTCTGTACCTCAAATCTTCAGATATAGTTCTGTACCTCAAGTCTTCAGATATGGTTTTGTAGTTAAAGTCTTCAGATATTGTTTGTACCTCAAATCTTCAGATATAGTTCTGTACCTCAAGTCTTCAGATATGGTTTTGTAGTTCAAATCTTCTGATATGGTTCTTAACCTCAAGTCTCGAGATATGGCTCTGTACCTCAAATCTTCAGATATGGTTCTTAACCTCAAGTCTTCAGATATGGCTCTGTACCTTAAGTCTTCAGATATGGTTTTGTACCTCAAGTCTTCAGATATGGCTATGTTCCTCAAGTCTCAGATATGGTTATGTACCTCAAGTCTTCAAATATGGCTCTGAACCTCAAGTCTTCAGATATGGTTCTGTGTCTCAAGTCTTCAGATATGGCTCTGTACCTCAAGTCTTCAGAAGTGGCTCTGTACCTCAAGTCTTCAGATATAGTTCTGTACTTGTAGTCTTCAGATATGGTTCTGTGTCTCAAGTCTTCAGATATGGCTCTGTACCTCAAGTCTTCATATATGGCTCTGTTCCTCAAGTCTTCAGATATGGTTCTGTACCTCAAGTATTCAGATATGGCTATGTAACTCAAGTTTTCAAATATAGTTCTGTTCTTGTAGTCTTCAGATATGGTTCTGTGTTTCAAGTCTTCAGATATGGCTCTGTACCTCAAGTCTTCAGATATTGTTTTGTAGCTCAAGACTTTAGATATGGCTCTGTACCTCAAGTATTCAGATAAAGTCTTACCATAAGTCTTCAGATATGGTTTTGTACCTCGTCTTCAGATAAGGTTCTGTACCTCAAGTCTTCAGATATGGTTTTGTGTCTCAAGTCTTTAGATATTGTTATGTAATACAAGTCTTCAGATATGGTTCTGTACCTCAAGTCTTCAGACATATTCCAGTATCTTAAATTTTCAGACCATAGGCATAGACACGGGTACTGCATAATATTGGTCAAAACTTTTTTTTATATTTTTTATTCCAAATGTTTGACATTTATTTTGTATGCTCACTGATCTATATTATAATTAGGTCACTGGCATGCCACATCAATAATTTTCCATTTTTTTCTTGTTTTATAATTATCTTAAATTCTAGGACTGCCACCACTAATGCTGCTAGTTTTAAAGTCTACAAAATCACACGTTTTGTAAAATATTTAGCCGCACCAATATCAAATTTGTGTCTACGCCCCTGAAGAAATGGTGTATAATGTTCTACAAACCTTCAATACAGAATGATGTAGTAAGGACAGTAAGTGGAGTGATGAGGACAAATGCGAGAAGATCACACACCATGTTCCTTCTGTCTCTCTCAGATCCAGGGTTCTTTACAAACTGAAATTGAGGTGAACAAAAATGTAATAATGTAACCATGTTAGTTAGATCCTTTATATGTGATGAGGACAAATGAGAGAACATCACATACCATGTTCCTTCTGTCTCTCTCAGATCCAGGGTTCTTTACAAACTGAAATTGAGGTGAACAAAAATGTAATAATGTAACCATGTTAGTTAGATCCTTTATATGTGATGAGGACAAATGAGAGAACATCACATA
This sequence comes from Panopea generosa, assembly GCA_029582155.1. Classification (NCBI taxonomy): domain Eukaryota; kingdom Metazoa; phylum Mollusca; class Bivalvia; order Adapedonta; family Hiatellidae; genus Panopea; species Panopea generosa. Next base: position 48,453,585 of record CM055906.1, on the reverse strand, counting down.
CCATGTTCCTTCTGTCTCTCTCAGATCCAGGGTTCTTTACAAACTGAAATTGAGGTGAACAAAAATGTAATAATGTAACCATGTTAGTTAGATCCTTTATATGTGATGAGGACAAATGAGAGAACATCACACACCATGTTCCTTCTGTCTCTCTCAGATCCAGGGTTCTTTACAAACTGAAATTGAGGTGAACAAAAATGTAATAATGTTACCATGTTAGTTAGATCCTTTATATGTGATGAGGACAAATGAGAGAACATCACATACCATGTTCCTTCTGTCTCTCTCAGATCCAGGGTTCTTTACAAACTGAAATTGAGGTGAACAAAAATGTAATAATGTAACCATGTTAGTTAGATCCTTTATATGTGATGAGGACAAATGAGAGAACATCACATACCATGTTCCTTCTGTCTCTCTCAGATCCAGGGTTCTTTACAAACTGAAATTGAGGTGAACAAAAATGTAATAATGTAACCATGTTAGTTAGATCCTTTATATGTGATGAGGACAAATGAGAGAACATCACACACCATGTTCCTTCTGTCTCTCTCAGATCCAGGGTTCTTTACAAACTGAAATTGAGGTGAACAAAAATGTAATAATGTAACCATGTTAGTTAGATCCTTTATATGTGATGAGGACAAATGAGAGAACATCACATACCATGTTCCTTCTGTCTCTCTCAGATCCAGGGTTCTTTACAAACTGAAATTGAGGTGAACAAAAATGTAATAATGTAACCATGTTAGTTAGATCCTTTATATGTGATGAGGACAAATGAGAGAACATCACATACCATGTTCCTTCTGTCTCTCTCAGATCCAGGGTTCTTTACAAACTGAAATTGAGGTGAACAAAAATGTAATAATGTAACCATGTTAGTTAGATCCTTTATATGTGATGAGGACAAATGAGAGAACATCACACACCATGTTCCTTCTGTCTCTCTCAGATCCAGGGTTCTTTACAAACTGAAATTGAGGTGAACAAAAATGTAATAATGTAACCATGTTAGTTAGATCCTTTATATGTGATGAGGACAAATGAGAGAACATCACATACCATGTTCCTTCTGTCTCTCTCAGATCCAGGGTTCTTTACAAACTGAAATTGAGGTGAACAAAAATGTAATAATGTAACCATGTTAGTTAGATCCTTTATATGTGATGAGGACAAATGCAAGAACATCACATACCATGTTCCTTCTGTCTCTCTCAGATCCAGGGTTCTTTACAAACTGAAATACCAGTAAGAGCCGTGTTGGACATGGCCAATCCCCCCGTTAAAGCAAATGTACTGTCCACTTCCTGTCAATGCTCTCTATCATTGTATGCAGTTTCAAAGCACTCATTTTAAAACTTTTCAAGGTATGCTCTAAACAAGGGAAAATAACAAAGAGAAATTAATTCTGTGAAGACAGAAGAAATAGTTAGGTTTCCGGCATACTGCACTTCCTCTCAATGTCCTCTATCATTGTGTAAAATATCAACTAAATCCCTTGAACACTTTTTGAGTTATGTTCTGGACGAAGTAAAATAAAATAAAATAAAGGGAGATAATTAAAATACTGGCAAGGTAGAGTTATACATCTTGGACAATGCACTTCCTCTCAAAGTCCTCTGTCATTGTATGAAATATGAACCAAATACCTTGAATATTTCTTGAGTAACCTTTATGGTCAGTATACTAAAAGTGATGAATGCGGTTAATTGAAAAATGAGGCAAGGTAAAGTTGTGGTTCTTAGACACTGCACTTCCCTTTAATGCCCTCTGTCTTTGTATGCAGTTTGAATAAATTCCATTCAGCACTTTTGCCCAGGACAAGTAAATTTAATAAAAGGAGATAATTAAAAAAGTAATCAATGTAGAGTTATGGTTCTCGTATATTTTGGAGTTATGCTCTGGACAAAAGTGTTCCAGACAGAAGGACGGGTGGAGACCATTACCATATCCTCTTCGCCTTCAGCGGTGGAATAATAAAGGTGAACAAAAATATAACAATGTAACCATATTAGTTAGATCCTTTATAACACATGAAAACAAGAAATATACCCGCTTGGCATTGGTACTGAGAATAAACAGCAAAATATAATGGATGTATTTATTTTAATAATCTGGTAATACCAGTGTTCAAAAAATTTGTCAGAGGTGATATTAATTAAATCTAAATGTTTTACATAAACTGTTACTTAATATCTATAACCTATGTTCACAAAGTTCCACTGTAACTGTGTCACAAATAATCAAACAGTAATGCAAAAAGGGAAACGCACAACTAGATCTTGCATTGCTCCTTCCCAAACTAAAAAATAGTCCTTCTTAAAAGAATATCATATTATTTAACATATGATATGAAAGTATTGTTTTACAATGCCTACATAATGTCAACATTTGATTATTGTTGTATTGTTTGGGGAAAAGGTAACCATATACAAAATACAATACATAAATCTTTCAAAAGAGCAGGGAGAATAATACTAAATAAGCCATTGAAAACAAATTCTCAAGAAGTGTTCAATAAATTGAAATGGCTTCCATTTCCCAAAAGATGTTTTTATCACACTGCTGTTTGAGTATTTAAAGCTATTAAAAATATAGCACCACCCTATATATCAAACCTTTTGACAATTTCAAATAATACATCATATAACTTACAATCTATTGATAGAAAAGATCTCGTTACTCAAAAGGCTTGCACCAATTATTTAAAAAATAGCTTTAGTTATACTAGTACACTAATATGGAATGCTATACCAGTATCTATAAGACGTCTTTAAATATTCACTCATTTAAATGTCAATATAGAAATTACCTTCTCCAATCACCTAATAAATGATTTTTGTTATTGTTTGAGTAAAAAAGTATAAATGTACAAATATATAAAGGCTAATTTGCATGCTTTGCTAAATTGAGTGTTTGTCACAAGTATTTGTACATTGTAATTTGTAATATTATATTGTAATGTTTTAAATGTTGTTGCAGAAGGCCATATTGAAAATATGATGTTTACGTTGAATTCAGTTGTATGATGTCATAATGTGTTACCTTCTATAAATAAATATATTATTATTATTATTATTATTATTAAGTTATTAGCTTACATGTAACAATGAAGATTACACACTTGCTTTGAATATAAGTTTATATATATCTCATGAATGTTCAAAAATAATTTATTGAACAAGATTTATTATTATTATTTAATACTAGTAACTGAATGTTGGATTGACTGGCCCCTATATAAAATGCCCCTTGTAAGTTAAATTATTGAAATTCATAAATTTAACTATTTTAAGAAAGCTTCTCATAAAAATGTTCCGCACCCAAATTTGGTGAAAACTTGTGAATCAGTTTCAGAGGAACGGTTTGCAGCAAAAATTAATGGCCAACTTGAACAACGGACACCAGGTGATCACAAAAGCTCACTCTGAGCCTTTGGCACATTGGAACTAAAAAATAATAAAATACATTCATGATTGCACATAGACATTTTTTTTCATTGTTTCATTTTATAGTGAGGACTTTGTACTTGCATTCAATGTTTAATAAAATGTGCATCTAGAATTTAAATATGCTCCCTAGTCAGTGAACAATTTCCTCTACATTGAAATATGAGAGAATCAAACTATTCAATTGATGCTTTGGAAGAAAAGAATTAAGATAAACATTTTTTTTTTTTCAATGTTAATTTTTAATGTTTATAGGATCATTGACACAAAAATAATATTTTCAGGTCAATAAAAGTAAACAACACTGAAAATGGCACTAGAAGATGGTATCATTCCATTTCAAAATTTTCAATAGAGCATTAATTATATAAATGTAATAATAAAAAAAGTACAATATAAAATGATAAACCGTATGAAAATTTCCATATATAAAGGGAGAATTTGATTCTTTCATTGGTCAAAACTGTTGTTTAACAGCATTTTTTTTGCCTATATCCATGAAAATTTACAAAACCTTCTTAAGAATTTTGCTCTTATTTTATAAAAATGCAGAATACTTGCAGAAGGTGAAATAATATTTATTTTTAATACTTTTTTCATGATTGTATGCTTCACTGACACATTTGTATCTCATAAAAATATGATTTTGTAATGTGTACCTGAGAAATTGGCATGGGTCTCCTCTCTAGAGCAAACTGGAAGTTACAAATTTCACAATTTGTCTTGTTTGACGAACCAAGCCATCTCTGCAGGCAGGATATATGCAATAGGCCCATTGATCCAGCACAATAGCATGGCGACACGAGAACCTCCATCACATCACCCTCATGACAAATACGGCAGACTGGTCCCTCACTCAGTGTACTACAAAAAAGGCATCATTTATACACCATCCATGTCACAAGCAGTCTAACTTACGTTTCTGGTATCAAAACAATATTTCAATCTAACTGATATTATGGTTGAAATAATGAATGGATATATATATAATATACTACAAAATTTGTAACAGACATATTCAAAGATTCCAGATACATGTAAGGAACAAGCACCTCTGCAAAAATGTAATAGAAACAGGATTACAAAGTAAAATTAAATTGTATAATATCAGGGCCGTAGCCACACTGAGGCAAACGGACGCACTTGCCTCCTGCAGAATTTGTGAAGTTTCACATGTTTATTAGTGTTTTTGTAAAAAGAATAAAGTTATCACCAAAATATTAATTACTCTTGCAAACATGACATATCCGTCACATAATTTATAATATTTTCAATATGAATGTATTATAATAACCAGATACTTGTCTTACAGTGTATTACTAAGAATTGATATTTACATTTATGTCCGGTCTAAAAACTACCCATGCATATTCAAGATAATAGTGTAAAAATGGGCAATTGTATAAAATGCAGTTTGTGTTATAGACTTGAATGGCTAAAAATGTCTCTGAAATATCAGAAAAATGCAGGAAATGCATGACACAAGCTAAATATCTTTTCATGGCAGCATACCCCAGGACACCCCTAGCAAAGTTGGGATAGTGCCTCCTGTGAAATCAAACTTTGGCTACGGCCCTGAATATATGCCAATATAAATAAATGTTGTTATAGCAGCTGGTATGATTCATCAGTATCTACTGGTTCACAATGAGCTCAATATCTAATTTCTATTCAAGTTCTATCTACAATGTATAGCCCGTTATACAACCTGTCAACAATCTCAAATATATTTCTTTTACTTGCATATCAGTGGAGTATTCCTAACTATTTAAGTTGAGCAGTAGTGCAGTGGATATGGTGTTGGCTGCTCACTCCAGACGTTGTTGGGCTAACCCCCGGCACAGCACAAATGCCTGTCAAAAACAACACCCTGTACTTGTTCTAACAAGAGCAATGCATATAAGCCTCAGGATTAGATTCTACGATCAAGGTAAATTAAATAAGTATAAACTGTACATGTACTAGTAGTAATGAACAAATGTTACAGTTCAAGTATGGCATTTTATGTATCGGAATAGTTATCCAACTGATTTAAAAGTAATCCTACCTGGTATTATGACTTTCAACCGTGATGTCGTGTAGTTTGTGATGTGTGCTGGAAGGACTACTGACAGATTTACTGCCCAGGTGTGACAAGGCGCTGGAGTGACTCCCATGTCTATCAATATACTGAGGAGTGTGGGTACTGCCTCTAGAAGGTGACTTCATTGACTGTCTACATGGACCAGACCTGATATAATATACAATCATACACAGTTTGTTTCTAAAAGTTTATCCAAGTAAGCTTGATTATGACTGCAGTTTTCTTGATTATGACTGCAGTATTCTTGATTATGACTGCAGTATTCTTGATAATGACTGCAGTATTCTTGATAATCACTGCAGTTTTCTTGATTATGACTGCAGTATTCTTGATAATCACTGCAGTTTTCTTGATAATGACTGCAGTATTCTTTATTAAGACAGCAGTATTCTTGATTATGACTGCAGTATTCTTTATTGTGACTGTGTTATTGGATTTTCAAATTAAAAAAAAACAAACAAGAAATGTCACTGGTAAGTGTCACATGCCCCCAAAATGGTTGTTGAAAAATCACAATATAATTATGTTATAATAGGTAGTGATGTATCCATGAATATAAAGAGTAATGGATTGATGTTTCAGACTAGACATGCAATTTCATGTTTTTTAAATTAAAGCTTGACCTTGACCTTTGTGTAACCTTGACCTTGACATCTGATGTAATGGTCTGGGTATTTCAACAGTTAAATGCTGCTGAAAATGCTGATCACTTGTGTCAAGCTATTTTAAAATCCCTAAATGTAAGACAAAGTTACAGATCAATTGTTGATAAATTGAGCCAAGTGTTTTTGAAATCCATCCATGTATGATAAAGTAAAAGGACAGACTTGATATCTCAAACAGATTCAAAGTGTTGTCATACATACTTAAAGTGTGACCTTGACCTTTGAGGTATGGTCTAGGTCTTACTTATGACACATAGTGATGTCATCTTGATAAATTGAGCCAAGTTAAAGGCAAAGTCACAGACCAGACACACAATATCAAACAAATTGAAAGTGTGACCTTGATCTTTGAGGAAAGGTTCTGGGTCTTACATGCGACACTTAATTATGTCATGTTGATCAACTGAGCCAAGTGTTTTTAAAATTTATCCATAGATGACAGCCTAGACAAGAAATGTCAAAATGACTGAAAGTGTTGTCAAACAAAGTTAAATTGTGACCTTGACCTTTGAAGTGGGAGTTTGGGTATTAAGTGCAACACGTCGTCATGTTATGTTGATCATTTATAACAAGATTTATAAAAATCCATCCATGCATCATGACAAACTTGCAGGCAGACATGAAATTTCACACAGACTCAAAGTGTTGTCAAACTCAAATTGTGACCTTGACCTTTGAGGTGAGGGTTGGGTCTTACTCGCGACAAGTCGTCATGTTATGTTGATCAATTGTAGCAAGTATCATTAAAATCCATCTATGCATGACAAAGTTACAGGCTGGACACAACATCTCACAGACGCAAAGTGTTGTTAAAGACTCAAATTGTGACCTTGACCTTTGAGGTATAGGTGTGGGTCTTACTCACGACAAGTCGTCATGTTATGTTGATCATTTGTAACAAGTATTTATAAAATCCATCTATGCATGACAAAGTTACAGGCCGGACACGAAATCTCACACAGACTCAAAGTGTATTCAAACAAACTCAAATAGTGACCATGACCTTTGAGGTACGGGTGTGGGTCTTGCTCGCGACACGTCATCAAGTTATGTTGATCATTTGTACCAAGTATCAACAAAATCCATTTATGCATGACAAAGATACAGGCCGGAAACGAAATACCGGACAGAAGGACGGACGTTCTCACAAATAGGTATTTAAGTGGCTTCTTTGCATCAATCGTATACTTGTGTGGCTAAATTTTAGAAAATTTTAGCCAAGTAAGAGAAAAAAAGCCACATAAATGCTGTTTTTTAAGTGTTTAGAAACAGACACGTAATTATTTTTCAACAGCTTTTCAACTGTCCATAAAAATTACTAACCCTAAACCCTAGACACTTAAATACCCATTTGTTTGCCGGGACAGACAGATGGACGGACGGGCGGACGCTGCGATTACTATATGCCCTCCCAAAAAAATTTTGGGCAGCATAAAAATAGTCACGTAAGATAATTTTAATTTCAGGATTAACTTTTAATATTCATTTTTAAAACAGTTGCATGCAACCCCGTTTCAATATAACATGACACCCACATTCAGCCCAAGAGAAGCTGTAGCCATTCTCCTGATAAATATATAGAGGATCTTACACAAGGGCTTATTTATTATCAAATTTATTTAACGAGTTGGCAAAAACATATTATGTGAGGCTCTGTATCATCACATGACCTAATGTCTGAAAATAATGACATTTTATAATGACAAATCAACATCATTTATCAGTTCAAGTCGGAAAGCACTTAGGCATTTTACGTATGAGAGCTGTGTTAATGGAAAACGCCGAACAATGATTCAGTAGTGTTATTACATAAGGTTAATATCAAACATATGTCACAAGTTTATAACACTGCTGCACCGTAAATTATGTGATAAAATTGTTTGACATCTGAAGAACAATAACAATATTTTACAAAGTGAATAGCTCAAATCCCTACTATTTCAAAAGAAAATTAATTATTTATTTTATCTTAAACCTGTACCTAATATTTCAGAAAGTTTGGATCTTATTGTTTTTATCAAGTATTTGCCATTAAACTATAGCCAACATACACTGTAATGCATTAATACATTCACATCCTCTTATTTGATTCAAAGCCAAACTAAAAACAATTCAATTGAATTTCTATTGCACATGGCATCACAAACTTATTTTTTTTTTTTACTTCATTAGTGAAACAAGTAATTACAACTCAGACAAATCACACTAGAATTCTTCCTAGGTGGAGCCAGTGATAAGCATATGCATATAAAGTGTCTTGCTCAAGGACACCACACATGGCTGTGGTGGAAGTTCCGAACCCACTTCCCCCAGACCCCGATGCTCTACCCCTGGACCACTGTATATTCAATTGGAAACAGTAATATTAACAAATGATATTTGAGTATAAATGTCAATCAAGAAGGGTTATATTAACACATAATATCTAAGTATAATCTGCACTTGACAGGGCAGTACATCATATTTGAGTATAAATTTCACCTGGACAGCATAATATATACACACAATTAAGTATAGATTTCACCTGGAAAGCATAATATACAAACAATTAAGTATAAATTTCACCTGGAAAGCATAAAATATACACAATTAAGCATAAATTTCACCTGGAAAGCATAATAGCATAATTTACATACAATTAAGTATAAATTTCACCTGGAAAGCATTAAATATACACAATTAAGCATAACTTTCACCTGGAAAGCATAATAGCATAATTTACATACAATTAAGTATAAATTTCACCTGGACAGCATAATATATACATAATTAAACTGGACAGAAAAAATTAGGCAAAATATTTAAGAAACTGATCTTAAGCCATATTATTGAATATTTCAAAAACTAAAATGTATACCATTGTCTGTCCCGACTCTGTTTGTCAAGTGCCATTTCCCTCACCAGTTCATTATGTGGTGGATCTGTGGTGCCGTATCTCTGATATGACCTCCCATCACTACCATACCAACCATCTCTGTCTGACTTTGGTGGCCTGTTTAAGGTATAATCTATCCCAGATTTATTGGAATATCCTCGGTCAGGCTCTGGCATGTAATTATGCTTTTGGTGGCTGGGTCTTCTTCCACTCATGTGGTCGGTATTGGAGTTTGCTGTGATCTCATTAGTATGAGCAATGTTGGTTTCCTTGCCAGGGAAACTAGCACTGGCATACCGGACAGTACCAGAGTTATATGGAAGGAGACTGTCGGGTTGCTGATTTGGGTGATCTAGTATATTTTTGATGTATATAAAACAAAATTAACTTTAACACAACTGCACAAGACACATGCATTTTCAGTTTATAATGTTCAGTCAGCACTCTAGATAAGATTTTAGTCAATGGAGTACATCTTGATTTTAAAATAAAGCAGTATTGACCAATTGTACATGTATATTGTTCATGTTTTATATTGTATATAAAACTTAATGAGTTTACCCTCTCTAAATAAAGACATTATTATTATGCATATTCCCTCCCAGATTTGGAAATAATAGAGTACTACATGTAAATGGTTAGTTTTGTGAGGTGTTCATGTTATCAAATTGTGCTGATCTTTATTATTTGCAAAAATATCAGTCTGCATATATTATCTCTGATAGTTACCTTTAAATTATCACATAAAAGCTTGTTCTAAATTGTCTTTGGTTCCTTATGTACTTCCATTTTGATTAAACACTTTCTTGTTTATTTCATAGTCAGGTCATTTTTTAAAAAAGTATTTAACAATGAAATCTCAACTATGTTATACTCTGATATGTGCGGAAATAAAAAGAATTGCCTTTCTTTGCATTTATACACTAAACTTTCAAATAGATGCATACTTAGCTATTTTTTGTTTGCATGTTTATGCTTTCCTAACACCTTGTCTAAAGTGCTGAATATTGTTTTATCATATTACAATACACTGTATTTTTAATGGAAATAAACACCATTTTCAACACATAACAGGTTTATTTTATGGCACCCAGTTTTAATGGTGGCAGATCTTAAACAGACACATTTACTTGAATCTGAGTAGAACCACCACCATTCTACACTTTTATCACATAGTTATTGGACCAATCAGGGCTCAAACCTTTGGATACAGTGCCTTGGACCACTCTGCCACACTGAGAGGACCCTACCATGTTTCACACTTGTTACCATGACTGTACATTTGTAAAAATAATTAAAATATGAATATAAATACCAGTACCTTTATTTTGAAATACAACAGGTGAATTATTTTTATAGAAATATATTTTTTTGCTATAATGTAAGTAACGTATGTCATAAAATATAACCCCCCAGTACCTTGCTGTTTAGTTTAATATTTTGTAACTGTTATTATACCTGCATTATTGAAGTCTTTGTCCCTTTCTTCTGCACGAATCCTGTTTGCAAGTTCATTTGAAGCCAAAGGTAACATCTGTTGGTGCCCAGCTTCGTCTTTCTGAACTTCATTTTTCACATATTCAACAATATTTTCATTTTCTATGGTACTTGTTGCAGCTGTCATTTGAACGTCATCTCTAACTATCTTCTCATTTGATATATTCTGAACTGAATGTGAGGAAATATTGTTCATGTCATTTTTTTTCTCCTTGTCTTCTCTTTCAGACATTTGAGTTTGCTCTGTTGTTGTATTGCCAGTTTGTTGTGTGTTCAATATATCATTCCTCAACATGCCTGATAGATTAGTTTCTAATATATTTAACAGACTTGTTCCTGGTATATTATTAGAAAAATGTATTCCTGGTATACTGATAACATCAGGGCCTTCTATATAAGATTGACTGATACCATCATATTCATCCGTAGAAAATCCCTGTTCATCTGTCTGTTCATCCGACATGCCCAAAAGCAAAATTATAAACAAGATGATTCTGTAATTCCTGGAAATAAAAATTTAGTAGTAAGGCCATAATGAATTAATTGCTTGACTTTTATACCACTTGAGCCCTTTTTATTTTCATAAAAAAAAAATAAACATGGGACTGAACTCTTGGCATCTGGTGTTAGCGGCCAAAACTCAATCTGGGTCCGAGGTTATATAAACACATAATATCTATGTATGATTTCCACTTGACAGGGCAATACATCGTTTTGAGTATAAATTTCACCAGGACAGCATAATATATACACACAGTTAAGTATAAATTTCGCCTGGAAAGCATAATATATATACACAATTAAGTATAAACTTCACCTGGACAACATAATAAATACACAATTAAGTGTAGATTACAACCTATTAAACTTTGCTCCATGTTAAAACACAACATTTCATGCTCAACTAAAAAACAACTGGACTAATTATAACAAAATAAATGTTAATACCTGTCACATTTATACCTGAAATCTGAATTCTAACAAAATAAATGTTAATACCTGTCACATTTATACCTGAAATCTGAATTAAGAATTCAAATCCGAGGTTGTGTCTAGGGTTTGTTCATTACTTATGTAGTATAATTATGATTCCTTGAAATTGTGTTTGAGTACCAATTTTGAGTTGAGCATGAAATTTTTGTATAAACCTCAGGGACAGGCTGCTGCAATATGGCTCTATTGTAAACTTCAAAGTTTGGACTTTCCTCTGCATATCACATTGTTTATGGCATAGTAAGTGGATGATGGTGAGTGGACTACACTACAGGGACTTGTTACAAAAAAAAAAACAAAAAAAAATATGCTGTTTCGTGACAAGCTCAGGGCTGTTAATGAATTAACAACCAAAGTGGTCCTGGTCCAGCCCCCCCCCCCCTCCCCCCCCCCTCCCCCCCCCCCCCCCCCTCATACGAGTTTTTTTTATGAAACTAGGCCCAAATTCTTCTTTATTGTTTATTAGTGCTATACTTATTTTTTCCTGGTTGGCAATACAATAGAATCAGTGACCTGACAGAACTAGTGTTGTTTGTGATGCATGTTTCAGCCAAAGTTTTTTAAGGTTTTGTCAGTGATTTAGTTAGTCACTGATTTTGGAGGGAAAATGTTTCATTCAAACAGTCTTTTGATCTAAACAAATGGTAGATCTAAATAAAAATATCTCATTGTAAATTCAGTTCAATATTTTTGAGGATCATGATGTATCTAAATGTACAAAAAATCCAAAGTGTGTTAACTGCAAATTAAACCACTTAGCTAGCTCAAAGGACTGTCCCATTTATTGATTGATTGATTGAATATTTAGTGTCATTTTTATGCCATTGAGGGTTAACAGACGATCAGTTAACCTAACCACTGTTTCCTGGGGTTAACCAGTACTCGAGCACACCTCGTCCACGCAAGTAACTGATAACTTTCCCACTTGAATCAGTGGTGAGAGACAAATGATAATGAGACGCAATGTCGTATATCAATCATCACGGAGACTGTTGCCGGGCAGGGGATTCGAACTCATGACCCCTGGATTGATAGTCAGACGCGTAACCGACTGAGCTAATCGGGCCCGGCAGTGTCCCATTTATAAAACAGTCCTTGAGAGTTTGTGTAAAAGACGATAGTAAAATCTATAGGAAAGAGGACCTAATGTCAATTTGTATAATTTTGTGATTAAAAATTAAGATATTTGACCATTACATAATTTTTGAATGTTTTATCAAATAAATATAATTATTACTATTCAGTACAAAAAGTGTAAAAATAAAATTTGCTCAAGCTAATCTGAGGTCAATGAATACAAGTGTGGACTTAGTTACTGAGGCATGCAGGAAACAGAATGTAGATATTTTTGCAATAAGTGGAATTTGGCACCCAGACGAGAAAAATAGACTGTATTAAAAAAAAACTGGGTATGGCTATCGCAAGAAAGAAAAGATAAACAGGGCAGAGGAGTAGCTTTGATGTTGAAAAAGAATATTAAAGCTATTGAAGGAAAAGACCTGCAGTCAGAAGCGGTGTGGTGTAATATTTACGGAAAAGACTTAAAATGCAATAGTACGATCAATCTACATCCAACCGGGACAGAAAGACAAACTAGAAGAATTCTTCAAGATCGTTGAGACGATTGAAAAAGAGAAAATTCCTATCATTTTGCTAATTGATTTCAATGCTAAGCATAAATATTGGGGAAATGATCTAGTAAATTTGTTATATCATTTTTTGTGTAAGAAAAAAGACTTACAAGTGATAAATAATAAGGATTTTACAAGGAAAGATAGAATTAATTGATTTATCTATTGTCAGTAATATTCTTGTGCCAAAGATTACAAATTGGAGAGTGAAAGAAGAAGTATATTTGGATAGTGATCATAAATTAAAAGTGTTTGATGCAGGAAGAAAAGAACAAATAGAAAGACTGGAAAAGTGGGATTTTAAGAAAACAAACTGGAATGCTTTTAAAAATGAGTGTGATGATGTTTTTGAGAGTTGGAATGAAATGGAACATGATACAGTGGATGAAATGTATTATGATTTATACAAAACAATATTACAAATTGTAGAAAATAGAGTGGAGAATAAAAACAATATGCATTCACAGCAAAGGATGGTGGAACAGAGAGCTAGAAGAAAAAGTTAAAACTGTTAGGAAATTAAAACGATTTTGCCATATATTGGTAGACCCTGCAAATTTCAAAAAATTAAATGAAGCTAAGACAGAATTCAAAAGTGAAGAAAAATACCTACAAAACCTAACCAGTTTGCTAGATCCAAAAGATCCACAAAAATTTTGGAAAATTATAAATGGAAGCAGAAAAAGGAAATATTAAAGAAGAATCACCACTGAATCATCAGTTATTAAAGTGTTTTCAAACTTTCATTAAATCAACAAAACCTTTCATGTAATCTAGCTCAAATTTAAACGAACTTCTCTTGGTGACTGACATTAAGTGTTAGTATATAAATCACATAGTTGTAAATCACAAAGAGGAATAAACACACAGAGACCATAGTCAGCTGTATAGTGACATAAAGGATAAACAACAACAACTGTATCACAAACATATGTTTTTGGTTGCCCAATTCTAATTACAATTCGATGGATGAAAATTTTGAAAATAGATCTACTTTTTCAGAAATTTACGTAAAATCTCCAGATTAATATATCAAATTGCCAACATAAAAAATGCTTAAATCGTTATCACAATCAGTGCTCTCGTTTGGCCATTTTTGGGGCCGTTATTCTGCCCCATTCCAAATGGCAAAAAGTATGGGTTTTTTTCCAATCCAAAGTAGCAAAAGTCCATGTTTCAAAATGTAAAGAAACTAAAAGAAATATTTGGTTTTGAGATATTTTAATAATATGATTTTAATGTAGTCTTCTTTAAGAACATCACATATTCTATACATTTAATATACATTACACATAATATCAGGGGCGGCTCCAGGATTTCAGTTAACAAAAAAAAAAAAATGTCGCTAGGCAGGCTCGAACGTTAGAGCTCTAGATTGACAGGCGCACGCCTTACCTATTACACAACAGCACCACTTAAAATTAGTCTTAGACACAATCATAGCACTATCTTGTTAGGAGCAGGCCGATGACATATTGTTTTTCTGGCTAAATTTTTTTTTTTAATATAACATTGAAAAAAAATAGATGAAACATAGTGTTGTATTGATTATTTGTTTGCCTCAGTTTGTCCACCAGTTTGGTTGTTTCTGTCTCTGTGCTTTTGAAAGTTTGGTGTACGCAGTGTAGATATTTTAATTGTATACATGTTTTAGCAGAATGGTCCATTTAAAATCATTTACACATGTCATGACATGCAAATATACATACATTTTCTTCTGCGTCTGACTTTCTGCAGATGATGATCTACATGTAAAAAAAGCTATTCAGATTTTTTAAAATTTTTGCTAGCGTTGATGGTGCCGACATAACAAACTTTTTTGAGTAAAATTTCCCAAAACGATAAAGATTTAATGACAAGGAAAAAAACTTTAATAAAATGACCAAACACTGAGCGACAGTAGAATATACTCAAGCATCATGCTAGAAGTAGTAAGTTTGTACATAATTTAGGTACATCAAATGTGCTTAATTTGTTTTAACATAAATCGTTTAGATGGTTACTTGAGTTCAGGGTAAATGTGTAGAACAAAAACCTATGTTTGCCAAATTTTAGAGGGTGGGGGGGCGCGCGCCGTATGCGCCCCCCCCCCCCACACACACACACACCACCTGAATCCGCCCTTGTATATTGAAGGAACTTGTGCTACCTGTGGAACCTGTGTTATTTTCCCAATTTCTTTAAAATTAACACTAATTTTCCCAAAGCTAGGGGGCCCGAACCAATTCCCAAAGTGCTAGCAAGAGCCTTCATCAAGTGTAGATTCTACTGTAATTACAAAATATTTAGATATAAATGTTGCTGTTTTTGGAAACACTGAATTGGCATAGATTTCCTCCATTAAAATCAATTTTTGCTGTAAAAATCTAGATATCTACTTTGAAATGAGTAACTGCTTTGAGAAATAAATCACGGAATAATGTTTATGGTGCGATATTAGTACGGTCTCGTGCTGTTGCTTTCTTTTCAAAAGTAGCCATGCTCGTGAAGTTTCAAAACTTACGTTATTTACCTCTCCTTTATGATTTGTTCCTTAGTTTTCGAGTGAAGTTTGTGCTCCCGGATATAATGAGTAATAAATATATGTTTCACTGCTGTTTTCTTATGAACTAGTCTGCCTGCGTGTCAATGCTGACAATTGCATTAATGTTGTATGTTTTTTTTAGTTCACGTTCGTTTAAATGTTGACTCAGATTTTTTATGAAATTAGACTGGTTCTCTCCCCGACGCGATATTCAAAAAATAAACTGGTTCTCTGCTCAACACGATATTCTACGGTTCTGCACAAACTTTTAACCGCGGACTATTTGAAAGCCATAAACTGATCTCCAGAAGTCATGTAAAACGAGTAGGGCTGTTTTCATTGGGGATGGAAAGTATATACAAAACTACTGTTGTGTAGCATTGTCTCCGTCAACTTTTTACCCTGATACCGTGTATTTTATAGTATTTTATTATGGTCTTATAGACCTATGGCTAATAAAAACCTTTATTCATCTTTCACAGCATATTTTGTTATTTAAAATATCTTCAAAAACTGAATATTCTTGCAATTATTAACATAGCCATCACAACTAGACTGGCAAACATATAATATATGTCCCATATTGCCGACGAATAAATAAGTATCCACTTGACTTGTTAAGATATATAAATGTAATACAAACTACATGCAATACATATTCGTTTAAATAGTAATTGCAAACTACATATTAGCTCAATCGGTAGTTTAAGAAGTTGGTTCCTTAAGAGTTTGACTATCGAGCTCATCTATGCTAAATCATATTCACCAATGTCATTAACAAACAAGGAACGTGTCTACATCAACATAGTTACTACATTTTATGTTGTCTAGATGCTACGCATGTGTCTACACATACTATTTAGAATGCAGCTGTGTACCTATATTTACTGCTGTCTACCAGTCAGACGTGTGTCTATACATAATGTCTAGAAAACAGCTGTGTACCTATATATACTGTTCTATGCCGGTCAGATGTGTTTCTACACATGTCTAGAATGCAGATGTGTATCTATAATATATACTACTCTCTATAAGTCAGAGGTGTGTCTACACATGTCTATAATGCAGCTGTGTACCTACATATACTGCTCTCTAGCAGTCAGACGTGTGTCTACTCATAAGTATAGAATGCAACTGTGTACCTACACATGCTGTCTACCAATTAGACGTTTTATACATGTCTAGAACGTAGCCGTGTACCTTTGTATGCATACTGTAATATTTAGAATATATCTGTGTACATCTGTATATATGCTGTCTACCAGTTCGATGCGGCTACATATAATGTCTAGACTGCTCTATACCAGTCAGACGTGAGTCACACATAATAAATAGAATGAGGCTGTGTACCTATACATGCTGTGTACCAACTAGATGTTTTACACATGTCTAGGACGTAGCTTTGTACTTATAATACATACTGCTCTCTATAAATCAGAGGTGTGTCTACACATGTCTAGAATGCAGCTGTATTCCTATATATACTGCTCTCTACCAGTCAGAGGTGTGTCTACACATGTCTAGAATGCAGCTGTATACCTATATATATGGCTCTCTACCAGTAAGAGGTGTATCTACACATAATGTCTAGAATGCAGTTGTATACCTATATATACTGCTCACTACCAGTCAGAGGTATATCTACACATAATGTCTAGAATGCAGCTGTTTACCTATATATATATGGCTCTCTACCAGTAAGAGGTGTATCTACACATAATGTCTAGAATGCAGCTGTATACCTATATATACTGCTCTCTACCAGTAAGAGGTTTGTCTACACATAATGTCTAGAATGCAGCTGTATACCTATATATACTGCTCACTACCAGTCAGAGGTATATCTACACATAATGTCTAGAATGCAGCTGTATACCTATATATATGGCTCTCTACCAGTAAGAGGTGTATCTACACATAATGTCTAGAATGCAGCTGTATACCTATATATATGGTTCTCTACCAATCAGAGGTATATCTACACATAATGTCTAGAATGCAGCTGTATACCTATATATAAGGCTCTCTACCAGTAAGAGGTGTATCTTCACATAATGTCTAGAATGCAGCTGTATACCTATATATATGGCTCTCTACCAGTCAGAGGTGTATCTACACATAATGTCTAGAATGCAGCTGTATACCTATATATATGGTTCTCTACCAGTCAGAGGTATATCTACACATAATGTCTATAATGCAGCTGTATACCTATATATATGGCTCTCTACCAGTAAGAGGTGTATCTACACATAATGTCTAGAATGCAGCTGTATACCTATATATATGGTTCTCTACCAGTAAGAGGTATATCTACACATAATGTCTAGAATGCAGCTGTATACCTATATATATGGTTCTCTACCAGTAAGAGGTGTATCTACACATAATGTCTAGAATGCAGCTGTATACCTATATATACTGCTCTCTACCAGTAAGAGGTGTACCTACACATAATGTCTAGAATACAGCTGTGTACCTATATATACTGCTCACTACCAGTCAGAGGTGTATCTACACATAATGTCTAGAATACAGCTGTGTACCTATATATATGGCTCTCTACCAGTAAGAGGTGTATCTACACATAATGTCTAGAATACAGCTGTGTACCTATATATATGGCTCCCTACCAGTCAGAGGTGTATCTACACATAATGTCTAGAATACAGCTGTGTACCTATATATACTGCTCACTACCAGTCAGAGGTGTATCTACACATAATGTCTAGAATGCAGCTGTATACCTATATATACTGCTCTCTACCAGTCAGAGGTGTATCTACACATAGTGTCTAGAATGCAGCTGTATACCTATATATATGGCTCTCTACCAGTAAGAGGTGTATCTACACATAATGTCTAGAATACAGCTGTGTACCTATATATACTGCTCTCTACCAGTCAGAGGTATATCTACAAATAATGTCTAGAATGTAGCTGTATACCTATATATATGGCTCTCTACCAGTCAGAGGTATATCTACAAATAATGTCTAGAATGCAGCTGTATACCTATATATACTGCTCACTACCAGTCAGAGGTATATCTACAAATAATGTCTAGAATGCAGCTGTATACCTATATATATGGCTCTCTACCAGTAAGAGGTGTATCTACACATAATGTCTAGAATACAGCTGTGTACCTATATATATGGTTCTCTACCAGTCAGAGGTGTATCTACACATAATGTCTAGAATGCAGCTGTATACCTATATATACTGCTCACTACCAGTCAGAGGTGTATCTACACATAATGTCTAGAATACAGCTGTGTACCTATATATACTGCTCTCTACCAGTAAGAGGTGTATCTACACATAATGTCTAGAATGCAGCTGTATACCTATATATATGGTTCTCTACCAGTAAGAGGTGTATCTACACATAATGTCTTGAATGCAGCTGTATACCTATATATACTGCTCACTACCAGTCAGAGGTGTATCTACACATAATGTCTAGAATGCAGCTGTATACCTATATATACTGCTCTCTACCAATAAGAGGTGTATCTACACATAATGTCTAGAATGCAGCTGTATACCTATATATACTGCTCTCTACCAGTCAGAGGTGTATCTACACATAATGTCTAGAATGCAGCTGTATACCTATATATACTGCTCTCTACCAGTAAGAGGTGTATCTACACATAATGTCTAGAATGCAGCTGTATACCTATATATATGGCTCTCTACCAGTAAGAGGTGTATCTACACATAATGTCTAGAATACAGCTGTGTACCTATATATACTGCTCTCTACCAGCGACGTGTGTCTACACATGTCTAGAATGCAGCTGTGTACCCATATATACTGCACTCTACCAGTCAGGCATGTATCTACAAATAATGTCTAGAACGCAGCTGTGTACCTATATATACTGCTCTCTTCCTTCACGTCTAGAATCCATTGTGTACTTATATATACTGCTCTCTACCAGTCAGAGAGGTATCTACACATAATGTCTAGAACACAGCTGTGTACTTACATATACTGCTCTCTATAATTGAAACGTGTGTTTACATTTAATGCCAAGAACACAGCTGTGTACCTATATTGCTACTTTCTAATCAGGAAAGTGCCTACAAATAATGTCTACAACTCACCCGTCTTTGCATTATGTCTTTCAGTAAGTTAGACATGTGTCTACACCTAGTGTCCACCTGATGCCTACAAGTAAACACCCAATGCTTTTCTGTGATCGAGTGATTGAAGACTGTTCAGAGTGATCGTGTGATAAAAACGGTGTAGACCGCTATAACCAGACATCAACGTTTCGGTCCCATTCAAATCTTTACTTGTTCTATACTTGGAAAAGGGCTAAGAGCAGTTCACAAATGGGCTACAATATATCAATATAAATCAAGGGAATCGTCTCTTCACCCAGGCTGTATGTTTCTTCCAGGCACTGTTCAAATATTAATGTGAGTTAGTTTGCCATTTACTTGCAAAAAGGGCGATGTTTCCACTAAATATTCTTTCCAAGGTTGCCCTTCATCAATTTAAATGTTTGCCATACATTACCTACATGTTGAAAATAAAATCAATTCCAATTTCCATCCATTGGACATTTAATGAGGATTGCAGAGCAAGCTGGTCATACCACCTCCATCGTACCCTAACCCTAATCTCCATTCTTCTAAACTTGTTCAACTATACATTTATGTTTCAACATAATTACCCCAGTGTGATCCAATCTAAACTAGCATCACTGTTGGTCACTGCAGTGGGGTAAGAACCTTCCTAATGAGTGCAAGTTCATTTAATAATTATTAGCTCTATTGGCATTTCCACTCTCATATATGATGGCTATTTGTCTGTCCATATATTTTTTCATCATCTTGTTCATCAAAGAGAAGTTTTATTATAATCCAAAGGTGATATGTTGTATACAACCACAAGACCGTATACAATTTTAAAAACCAGTCAGTTTTAGACAGTCATATGACAGACAATGCGCCACTAAATTGTCTAATTTACCCATTTTTGACATGTTTGTCCAAAAGTATTTCATGTCTGATTAAATCTTAATAAAAAAAAGATATTCTTGAACAAGTTTGAAAGCCAGTCTGTAGCATGCAATTTGCTTCGGTCTGTATACAGTAACCCGAAATCTGCCTCAGTCGGTATACAATAACCTGCAATCTGCCTTGGTCAGTATACAATAACCTGCAATCTGCCTTGATCAGAATACAATAACCGCTATCTGCCTCGGTCAGTCAGAATACAATAACCGCTATCTCCCTCAATGTCAGTATACAATAACCGCCATCAGTCTCGGTCAGTCATTATACAAGGATCAGTAGTTTACCTGGCTCAATATACAATAACCGCTATCTACCTCAGTAGACGATGACTAGCATCTGCCTTGGTCTGTATACAAAACTAGTAATCTGCCTCAGTCAGTATTCAAAAAGCTTCTAATGCAATATATTTACTTTAGTTGACAATTTGTTTTCATTCTGTTGTAATTGTTTTTACTTTGTATATAAACTGTATTCAAACAAGAATAATTCTCTGTCAATTTACACATTTTTTGGGTTCAGCCTTAGGACAGCTTGAGAGAAAAAAAGAATGTAATTATTAAACACAAAATAATTGAAGTGAAACTTGTAATATCTTACATAAAGAGCTTTTTGAGTACTAAATCTGATGCATAGAGCCAGGCCTAGTTAGCTAAATTAGTAGCATGTCTGACTATCAATCCAGGGGTCACGAGTTTGAATACCTGCCCGGTCATGCTACATGATCATTAATATACAACATTGTGTCTCATTGTCATTTGTCTCCCACAGATGATTCAAATGGGAAAGTTATCAGATACTTGTGAGATGGTTGTGCTCAAGTACTAGTTAACCTTTCAGGATTCTAAGGTCAACTGATTGTCTGTTAGCCCTCGATATAGGAAAATGAACTTTCAAGTCGATTTAGAAAATGTAGACTCCAACCAGAAACACATCTGCACATTACAAAAAGTGATTCAAGACCATAAATCTCAAATGTGTATAATTGTAATTTCTTTCCTACATTTGTAAATGTATTCATAAAAATGTAGTATCACTTTTTCTGGGATCAAAGTTGCAGTCTCATTGATCAAATCATAAACTTGAAAGAACAATTTCTCCTATTAATCATTATATGGACATCACCTCTGTACAAATATTTGAACAATTAGTTAATGATAGTGCAATTTTTAACAATTTTTCAATTATGACAGGATGTGAATCATTATCAACCAGACTCCTGTTTCAACGACATATTTAAGTATTTAAATACTTTACAAAAGAATCTAGATGATCAGAATTTTAGACTGGTTCCAGTAAAACTGAATATCTTTTTCACTGATATTGATTATATAATATATAAATAACCAGTCAAATTTAAGTTTAATTTTAAGTAGTTAAGTAAATGTTGGTGAAACAGAAGCAAGATTGTGCATATAAACACAATTTTACACTTCTTTAACTTGATCAATATTTCATACTCAAGTTGGGAGATATGATACCAGTCAAGATAAAGAAGTATCATTTTATCAAATGCTTGTTACTCCCTAAACTATTCCATATCTGTACAGACTTAGACATATGTCCACATAATGATGAATTACAATGTTATAACAGCCAGCTATATTTCACGGTCTTTTGTTTTCAAAAGGAGACAAAACAGATGTGGTTCGGTGGAGTAAACAAAAACACGAATATTGCATAACAATATGATTTTTTTTATTGAAGGTTAAAAATCAAAATTGGCAATATCCAGGAAGAATGCACTGACCTAAGCTAACTATAGTGTTCCAAAAGACATATACATATTATCTCCCTTTATATTATGACCTATCAGATCTGTAGTTTAGCACACTAAACTGCAATTAGATATATAATGATAATAGTGTTTGTCTATGACAAAGAAGTAAAATTGGTACCAATTTTGCAATATAAAAAAGATTTAATTTACATAGTAAATTGTTCTTTGTAAATGATATAATGAAATTGATATTTGGGCTACAAGTCTTTTTGTTTTTTACAAACAACAACATCCTATTAAACGCGACTTCATGTAGAATACATACATCAGTTGGCAATGGGCAATACCTGGACAGTTTTGTTGAAGTTGAGGAGCGGATATGACAGAAGGGGGCTGGATATTGCCTTATCAATATATACGTATTTACTGATGGTATTTTTTCTCTCGATGGAACACAAGATTTCTGCTGATGACACTGCAGTACAAATGTCTATATGACATTTTTGGCAACTAATGCCATATTTTAGCTCTTGCAACTTCAACATTTAATGTCGCGTATTTTCCCCCATTATCACGCCATGCCAAAGTTTCATGAGGCTACTTCAGTTCTCTAAGCATATCTGCTGTATCGTTCGAAACGGTATTTTCATACCAAACTTTACATTAAAACACCCTAACTGCTCTTCAAGGAAACAAAGAATGAATATTAAGGACTAAGAAATGCCTCGGCCATTTCTTAGACAGCTCAATACCTTTCTATATAAAAGTTATTGCAAAATAATTTGCTTGTCTCCTGGAATTTGAAAGAAGATAGTAACCCCACAAAGGTTTGGCTGAATGTTGTCAAATTTTTAATTACATACATACATACATACAAGATGTGGATAAGCAGGAGATTTGACATTTGTCAAGTAATAAGTCTGTTAATATTTAGTAGATACAGCGACTATAGTACCTCATTTGCTGAATTCTCTGAACATTTGAAAGAAAAACACCCACATAGATCTATTAACACATTGCAACAATAACAGCATTATATAAATTAAAAAAATATAAATAAAATCATTCTCGAAAAAAAAAAAGTCGTCGTCAACTCCACTATCAAAAGTGTAAACAATTCATTTAAACCTAAATTTATTTCACTAAAAAGCCTTTAAGCGTTCACTGAATGACGTCTCTCATAAACATATATTTAAACATAAAAAAACTTCAACATTTTAATACTTTAAGTTGATTCCGAAAGTTCAATAAAAATTTATATAACGTCATCATATTTGAGAGCGAAACAGGGCATATGAAGACATGTTGGTGACGACGCCATAGCTGTGATATTTGACAAATGTGTCTGTCCGCTCACATGCCAGCCAATTCAGCAAATGTTTGATCGAGTTCATCACTGATCTGCTTGTACTTCTCCTTCTCTGTAAGCAGTTCATCTGAAAGATATAAGAGATGTGTCAATTGCTTCATGAAACACTGCAGTTTACTAAAATAGAAAATGACAATGGCTACTAATTGTCCACATATATTAGATTTGTGGATCAGTTGTCGCCTTATCTATAAAATTTCGTGACTAGTCAATATGTTAGCTAAAACAGTTACAATTTTAGAATATCAGAAATAGTAACTTGAAGAACAAGAAAGTCAGTAGAACCGATGGATGCTCCCCGAAATGGATGTTTGAGTAGAAAAACAACAACTCATAATTATGTCAGTGTCCACTGCACACTACCTTGTCAAACATTTAAGTGTTCAAAGTTTCAATAAATTATTTTTCATACTTTTCAAATTAGGCTCAGGACATCATAGTGGACAAGCGAAGTTCAAAAAATAACAAAAATGGGATGAACATGTAATTCCATAAAAAACTACTTATAGTTATGCCCTTGTGTGCTGCATATCACTAACAAAGTATCATCAAATTATCTTCTGTACTTACCAAAGTATGTTGCAAACAAGAAAGGGAACAAGCAAAGATAATCGTGTTCGAAAAAAGATGGCGGACTGAAGAAAATAAAATATGCATATTGCAAAAAAAAAATGTATCGGGGAGCATAATACAAAGCCTTTCGACTTATATTTTACAATAAATAACCATTATCATATCACATGTAAAATATATTTACTTTTTGTTTTATTTAAATTATTTAAATTTTTAACAAAATCAAGATTGAATAATCACTATCCTGATGTTAGCATGCTACTATCTACATGTTAGTTCTTTCCATGTCACAGGCAGCACTTGCTTTAACTATGAACTTATATCCTCAAGTCTTTAGTTAAAACATTGAAGATATCACATTATTTATTATAAATTTATGTACTACTTTTTCATGAATTGTTGAAATGGTTTGAACATTTTCAAAACTAGTAATGGTGTTTTACACCAAAGTTGGCCGATAATCAAACAGACTAGCTGATAGATTAACGGCATTCAGCTGCAATACTTGAAATGATGCTATCTTGACCCTTACTCCAATCACATGATAACTGCTAAACTGTTGTGCCAAGATAAATTTAGCTTAACTGCACAAAAGTTTTTATGTGTTTTTTTCTCTCAACAGAATTTCTCATATTTAAACACATTTTCATTAAAGATTATTCATGTACTTATATAGCATCCTGTTTTATTCGTGAAAGAAACCACCAAATATTCAAATGATTCAAGCGTAGAACCAACATTCTTCAATTAAGTAGAGTTATCCTGTTGAAACGACATGTATATAAATGTGTACATTTCAATCATTGATGTCAAGCAGTCTGTCACTTACATTCTTCCCTTTTCTACAGTAACATAACTTAATTTTAGAATAAAATTCAATAAAACAGACATTTTTTCTTCAAAAGTTGATAGTTACCTTAGAACAATGATGAAGATTTAGGAATATGTTACATGCTCACATATTTTCCAAATCATTCACAGTGTCATCAAAAGCCTGTTTAAGGTTACCATATCTGCATTTAAGTTCTTCAATCTCCTCTGAAAAAGGTTTGCAATTCACAATCACATGCATGTATCAAACACAAAGACAAACACAACATCCCGAAGTTTAATCAAAGTTTTATTTCGGGTTTCCAGAAGATCTGTAATGGGCCAGATCCTGGTGACATACAGAATAACAAAACAGGCCAGGTCAGGTATTCACACAGTCAATACAGGTTAGTAATTGTTCACATTCTATCAAAACATAGAGTACAATCTCAATTATAGTTAAATCTTATCAGTTGCAGCATATATGTGTGTTTTCAGGCACACTTCTTTCCAAAGATTTTTAGTCAACATATAACAGGTTATACTAGTATATGGAATACCCAGTTTTACCAGAACCACCATCCTTCCACTAGTAACTGGGAAATTTTCTCACGTAAAATTTTTGGTCAATGATTGGGCCAATACCTGCAACCTCAGTTATGAGAGGCAAGTGGCCAATAGAAGACAGCACCTTGGACCACTGTGCCACAATGTAGAAACCTCTTTACTCATTTGCTTTTGTTTTGCTTGAATTTGTGTATTTGGTTGTGAAAACCATGACAAGTATGAGTATGCTTTGCAATAAAATGATATCACTAGAATATAACCAGCAATGAAAGAATAAATTTTGATTAACTTTTTTATAAAATGTCCATTTTAGCACACAATTCGAATCAATTTTGAGTTTTACACTATACCACCTAATGACGAAGCAATCAATACACAACATACCATCGTATGCATTCTTTTCTTTTAGCCAACTGTGTTTCTCCATCTCGATATGTTCATTTCTGTTTTCCACCTATGGTTAATAAACGCAGAACATGCAGATAGGGTGGTAAATAACACATTTTGTTCTTATCTCTAAAACACTCACAATGAAGTTTAGCCCCCATCACATGCTATCAAATGAAGTTTTCAAATGGAGATTTTTTTTTTCTTCTGGCTTATTTTTTTAGACACTTTTGTCTTGTATATAAACAGTCATTTCTCAGAGTTACAAAATGTGACTTAAATGTTGTTCATTAACAGTACAGAAGTAGTGGACGGACAACCTAGCCATGCATTTCCAGTTTAACGAGATCACCACATAGTCTTGTTATTAATACAGAATAGGTATGCTTTATTTCTAAACTTCATCATGAGTAAATTTTTAAAAACATTCAAGAATAACATTTATATAAACAACAAAAACATGTCACACAGCTAGCCTGAAAAAAAAAAGACATGCTATGATATAAACATAATTCATTCCATCATTTGAATTCTCTGAAAAACAACATGCTGTTAATAGGTCTAACATGTACTATTTGAATAAGGTCTGGATAACAGAACATACTGTAATATCAAGGGTGTCGCCCATTTTCCACGAGCCTATCTGCACTTCTTCCCAAACACTTATTAATAATTTATTAAATGGTGAATATAAAATGTAACTGTGAATATTTATGAAAATTTTAACCAAATCTATAGTTTATTTGTTCCTCAATATAACCTTGCCATATTGTGTTTCACCTAGTCTTGCATTATCATTGGATATAGAGAGAAAAACAGAAAAAACATGTTAAGATACACAATGAATCTTGTGCTAATAAATGTTACAAGATTTTCGCAGATGGTTGAAAACAACTACATGTATTTTGTTTCTTGTTTAAATGATATATTGCATACAATAGAAGGGCGACGCCAATGAATTAATAATGAATTAAGTTTTTTAAGTTGATTATTTGGTTATTATTGTTTCATCTTAAGATTAAGGTACTCTTTTAAGACAGACTTGAATGAACAGAGGCAAGCAAAACAGTCAAAAGTTAACTATTTTTATGCTAATGGTGTCAATCAATAATTTTTTCTGGTGGCTAGGTATGTTACAAATTGGACTGGTTCTAAGAATTATATTAAGATAATGTTATATATTGGACTGGTTCTATAAATGATATAAATGTATGCAAATTCATTCATCTCAGGTTATAGGTGATTATAGGAAGTTTCATTTCAAAACCACATGTCGTTTGGTATTTGAGAATTTTTCTACCGTTAAAACCATGTATATCCCAGCTCTTGGGATGGCTGAGAATGATAGTCCTGGTAATCTTGGATATCTACATCGTATGAATCATACAAGCGTTGGGAAGGAGCTGCAGACGAGGTGTGTTTATGGATACCATGGTTAGGGGACCGGCCCCTTGCATATTGTTTATGTATGCCAAGTACAGAAGCAGAACTCTCAAACTCTGAAAATGAAGTTAAAACTGCCATTGAGACGATACTGTCACTTCCAGGACAAGAACAGGAGATTCATTTATTCAAATTGAAAGTAATTTATATATCACTCTTAATATTCTTATATTTTCTATTTTTCATCATTAATCTGCCTAGTGTACCTTATCCAAACCTTGATTGCTTTATACTTAAAAAGATGCAAATGCATTTATATTAGATTGTACATTTTTGTTGTTAACAAAACTAAATAATGAATACAATCCAAAAACAAACTGCACAAGCCTCCTGAAATCTACATAAAATCAAATCAAATCAACATATCAAATGAAATTTCATTTGGCATCTCCTACAGAAGAACATTAATTGCTGAAACAAAACATTTTTCTAATTTAGCACAAATTGGACCAAGTTAATCGTTTCAGGCAGGGAACACAGCATGCTTAGTAACAATGCAGTAGTCATGACAACCACCCTTGCGGGTTAACAGGGGCCATTGAGGTGTCAACGGTTACCTTCCAATCTGTCAACCTCCTTTTGTAACTTATTGACAACACGTTCAGCCTCAGCAGCACGGTTCTCGGCCTGGTTGAAGAAAACATTTCACATCAATATGGTGACAATGAGCTAAAATTTACCAATTCATCTCCCGCAGACATCCACATCACATACATAAACATGACAAATAAAGTTGAAAATCATTCTCTCTACAATGGAGTGAACATGAAAATATTGTATCATGAATAGAGTTGAAGACAAGTAGCATTTGATGCAGATTGCTTCACTATGCTTTGCATATCAAATTAGAGTTTTGAATGTTTGCTCTTTCTGTCAGACACGATCCATAATGATAAACTAATGACTCTACTGAAGTGTAGCTGTAAACCAGTCATATGAAGAAGCTGTCAATGACCATGGCCCATATAACAAGTACATTATACAGTTTTATCAGCTAATCTGGATAAACCAACTGTATATGAGAATGGCTAAAAGCAAACTCAGGCCTATGTATAGCCACTATATGCGCAGTTTTATTCAATAGTGACTTTGTTTAATTTAAGGCAAAGATACGGCCCTCTAACTTGTTATGCAAGGCGGAGTATGCAAAAAATTTAAATCTACAAAATAAAATTCAACTTGTAAGGTATACAAAGCAGTTGATATACACATATTCTAAATAAAAACTCCCTAATCCAAGACATATAAGAGAAAATGTAATCTAAATGTGATGTATTTAAGAATAGCATGAAACTGTGCAAACTGCCATGCTTTTGTTTTCTCCTTGTGCGTGTCACAGTGGCATTGTTAAACACACCTCTTCATTCCATTTTTGTTTTACCAATTAGATTGTTCTGGTGTTGTTATACCGCTACATAGACAGAAACAAAAACAACAAAGCAGTAGCATTGTAATTTTCCATGCA
The DNA here is from genome assembly GCA_029582155.1 of Panopea generosa. Lineage (NCBI taxonomy): Eukaryota > Metazoa > Mollusca > Bivalvia > Adapedonta > Hiatellidae > Panopea > Panopea generosa. Next base: position 48,424,497 of record CM055906.1, on the reverse strand, counting down.
GTGTTTTACCCTCAACGTTGGACATTATACACATGGACTCAAGACAAAAACAGACTTACACAGGCCCTTGTTAACAACACTTGATTGCAGCTAATCATGCTTTCATAGTCTTCTAGAATATCAGGCAATGATATCACCTTTTACAGGTTAATCAAAAAGACATATTACCAATTAACTAAGTATGTGTTACATAATTAATGTGTACACCAGTTGAAAAGTGGCCAATTGACGAATTATTTATAGCACATGCATTATCAGAATTTTCCAGTTAGAAAACAGAAGTGCATCCCATCTTTAAAAAATGCGTCGAACCTTAGAATAATGGCTAACAGTCCAATATCTGATACACCTTTGTTTTGATTGTTAAATCGAACTACCGGTAACAATAGTTATTCCCAGTTATTTTTTGTAAGCTAGGAAAAACACTAACAAAGAGAAATGTGAAAAGATATCAACTCCATAAGACACATCTGTAAAGAAAAATACATAGAGAATAGAGCAAATCTTTTCAGCAGATCAACTAATTGACATTCAATAAGGTTCACAATTCAGTACATGACCTTGAATCATTTGCCTTCTACTTCACTACATATTCAAACTGTCCCTGTTAGTCATGGACAGTTAAGCTTATTTATTTTACTTTGAGTGTGAAACAAATTCTTACAACTTAGACAAATCACGCTCATAGTCTTCCTAGGTAGAACCAGTACTAAGCATATGCGGAAAAAGTGTCTTGCTCAAGGACACCACACATAACAACACAGTGAATACAGATATAATAAAGCCATGTGCGGTAGTACTCACGTCCTTAAGTCTCTGAGTCAAGTCACGGATCGTCTCTTCGTAGCTGTCCTCTCTCTGCGAAGCCTGGAAACAACAAATGTTGCACGATATATATACATGTGTAACCCACAACAAACTTCTGTATATTGTGCCTGGCTATGTATTTATCTCCCTTATCCACACCCTTGCTGTTTGGTCAAAAAAATCCATCTTACTTATACCCATCCTAGTAGTTGGTTTTGTCATACATGGCCATGTTTGCTAACTAGCCACCAGACTGAATAACAGTTGGTAAGATGAAGAGGGAGCCTCATGTGGTGACTGATGACCCCTGAATCCAGGGTCACTATCTGTACAATATCAGTAAATGAGGATTCTCCCTTCCGATTTGAAACCCCAATATTTTACAACTCTGATTTATGACTCAGATATTGTTATATTACACTTTATATAGCTGAAAAACTTATCCAAGTAAAGTTTATAGATTGAGCTGGATTTGAAGCCCAGACTTAAGAACCCATTCCATGCTATTTTAACTTAAGAACCCATTTCATGCTATTTTTGAAATAAGATTTTTTGCAATATGTTGTATACCAAGATCAACAAATAAATTTACAGAACTTTACAGAAGATTTTACTTAATTCAAATCATAATATTGCATAAGAATATGTGTACAAGTTTAATTAATGTTACCAATTGGGTAAAATGTACTTTCAAATTGAAGACTACCATTGAAGCACAATAGATTGATTTCAAGCTTTAATTTCAATTTTTAAAAAAATTTCAAAAATTCAAAAGAGTAGCTGAAGAAGCCCATGCTTTTGCTTACCGGTATGCTAATTTATTTTAGCTCATTTGCAAAGATTGCCAAGAGCTTATATGAGCCGCTCTCGGCAGTACCAAGTGTTTAATAGAGACCATCAGGTCTAGCTGAGGATTGAACCCACTACCTCTAGCCTATACTGAATCATCGAATCACAAAATGTGTTTTAAATAGAACTTTTTTCTAAAACACACTCGTAATGTGCTAAAATATAAGAAAAATGCCTTACTCAAACAAAAATTTAAAACTACATTTTTCCCAAACCATATTTTGTGTTACATATATAAATGTACATGATAACAATATCTTGGTTTACAAAAACAAATTCTGCATAACTGAAAAAAGATAGTTTATAAAAAAAACAATATGCACCAATTTGCAAATTAAACTTATTCCTGAAACAACAAAAGTAAATTAATTTGCAACATCGCAGGCAGGGTTGTGAGGATTCTTTTATGTCAGAATTCTTCAGAGAGAAAATGCAAGCGAACTGTTAAAAGTATACCACAACATTAACCGCTTTGCATGCGGCGGAGCATTATACATATTCGAGCATACTCCACCAATTGAATGCATGTTTAGTTCTAGTAATGCACTACTTGTAATGTATCCGATACCACTAGACATCTGGTGCAGATGTTCAAGGTAACACCAGATCAGAAGTGGCTGTGGAAAGTTATACAGCATACAGCGACATACATATCACATATCAAGTTAACAAGCCCAGTGGTATACAGCACTGATATTAACATACTATACAGTGATCACCAAGCTTTCTGCGCTGGACACAAATAACCATAATTTATTTTAATTAGGTATAACTTCATTTTCAATGCGTTACAGGTTATATACAACATGCAGCTTTACTGCCGGAGGGCGACCTCACATACAAATCTGGCAGTCCAGGTCAATCTTTGGATGGAGCTTGGTTCAAACCCATGACCTCAGCAGTGAAAAGTATGTGATCATAAGACAGATCATTAGGCCAATGGGACAGAGACATTGTTAACATCACCAAGTCAGAACACAAATGTCTGGATCCAACTATTGAAGGTAATAAAGAAATGTAGACATGCCAGAAAAGGTGGCCAGGAATACATGTATAGATATAAATGTACATGTACTTATATGGTTGTGACAGAATGAAGTAAAAATTTCTGAAATCGCTTCAAACTATGCAACAGTAAAAAAAAAGTACTCTTGTGATCAGAATTGATCTTAATGAAATGTAGAAATGAATCCTAACCAATTGTGGACAAAGAGATTTAAGAGTTCATTAATCAGTGACAGGATTTCAAACATCAATTTAACCTTTTGGGATTTTATTAGCATATATATATAGCATAGCATGCAAATTGTCAGTTCCTAAACAGTATAATTAATCATTAATGAGCGTCTCTGAAGAATTGTGACATTCAATAAAGTATCAACTAAATACACAAGATTATGATTTTCTTTTAAAACGCATATAAAAGTTTTGCATAAAACTCGAGCCAAATAAACCAGGATAGTTTAACCCTATTCAAGCATTTTGGTGTTTAATTAATTGGATTACTATGGACTTTTCTTTCACAGAGCATATTAAAATGTCTCTATGTCAAAAAAGATCAACAATGGACTGGGTATCTTCTAAAATATTTCGCATGCAGCAGTATTTGTAAGTAATGAACATGGAGCAATGCTCAACTTAATGTGAACATATCTGCATACATATTAGTAGTGTAGATTTAAATGTCTGATCCAATATCATTCGCTGAAACATCTTGTAAATTAATGTCCTAAACTAGACAAATTCACAGCACCTACTTTTTACCTTTCACAATAGTTTTATTGATTTTACCCTCCCCACACCCTTTTTCTTTAAGTATCACAATTGAAACAAATTACCACAAGGGGCGGTTCCAAACCAAAATCTATGGTTCTAATTAATTCATGTAGCACCACTATTTTTTTTTAGCAATATAGTTGATAAAATTTTTTAACAAAAGCATGATATTATCTTAACATAAAACAAATTTCAAAATGTATTTTATATATAAAATACATTTTGAAATTTGTTTTATGTTAAGATAATATCATATATAAAGGGTTCAACACAGCACGGTTCTGTCTATATAAATAAACAAGTAAGTAAAAAGAGCAGTGTTGCATTGAACCACCAATATATATTAATTGTCATAAATAAATGTAGGTAAAAAGTAAGACTGGAATTCATAAAAATATTTTACAAGCACAGGATAATCATAGAACTTCTACTCTTTCTCTGAAGCCAACCTTTCCAGAAATATTTTCTTCATTAAAAATCAAAATCAGTTGTTTTAATGCAATATGGAACTGACTTATAAATACAAAATATCACCATTCATATGTGTATCTATAGTAACAAATTTGAATTTAAAGCAAAAGAAAAAGCACTGCTTGCTGCAACACAAGAGATTTCCATGTTGCTTGGATCTGCACTTTCAATACCGAAGTAGTCCACATTGTTTGGATCTGGACCTTCATTGCCAAAAGCATTTCCATATTGATATTAAAACCATAATTAATACAACATAATGCTTATCTAATGTAAAAACAAATAGAAAGGACATTGTAATCCCACTTTGCCAACCCTGTCTGAATCACACTTGATATCCTGACAAATGGACCATCTTGTATATTTTAGATCACCAATTGTCCTGACAAATGGACCATCTTGTATATTTTAAATCACCAAATGTCCTGACAAATGGACTATCTTGTATATTTTAGATCACCAAATGTCCTGATAAATGGAATATCTTGTATATTTTATATGACCAAATGTCCTGACAAATGGACCATATCGCCTCATATTCTATATGACCTATCATATTTTATATGACCCAATGTCCTGACAAATGGGCCATCTTGCATCATATATTAAATGACCCGGACAAAAATCTGTATTTTACAACAATTCAGACAGTATTGTCAAAGCGTGTTACTTATTATTGACATGTTACTAACACATGCAGCAGAAGAGTATCAGTGAGTGACAGCAGCACATATCAATCAACGAGTAACAGTCCAACGTTCCAATAATCAAGCAGCACGATCCCTGATTGTTCTAACCATCATGCGGTATCGTGTGCATCGACAAGTTCACATGTGCTCATGTTACCTCACTCTCACTAATTTCTAGTGATTTCAAAGAGTTGCCCACTACTTTTAGCTCCTCCTCATGTTCCAGCATTTTCCTGCAATGCAAATGTTACGGTTAGCCGAACCAGATGTGTTAAAACTGCAAGTCCCTTACTAGAGGTTTTTTCTTACCTGGTCTACGGCGTTCTGAAGAGCTTTACAGTTATTACCCACGACCTGCAGTTCCTCACTAAGCTCCACAATTTTGCTGCAAAGAAAGAAACGTTGTTACACGTCATGTGATTGTGTAGTTCTGGCCGCAGCGGCATTTATAGTTGCTGCAGAAGCGGCGGCGGCGGCGACGGCTGCGGTGCATCTACACTGGTACAGGATACATACGAATCACACCAACCACACACATGCTAGTATCGATGTCACATGCTTCACTACAGTACAAGTCATATCACATCGACGCGGCATCTCCAATTTTATGACCAACATAAAGACGTCATCGGGAAAGGGGATATTTCAACAGAGGAAAGGAAAAGTTGAGGAAAATATTTAAAAGGGACTTGCAGTTTTCTTTATCTTATTTTTCAACTGATTATTAATGTATGCTTATTTCAGATTCTATGCAATTTTCCTTTTAAAAAAGAAAAAAGTTTAAAAACAATGTTTTAAACTAGTTCTGGTTTCAATGTTTCTTTTCTTTTTTTTTTGTTCATCTTTTCATGAAAACTGCAAAGGTTTCTAATAAGCACACATTAAAAAATACAACCCTACCATTCTTGAAAAATAGATTGCATTTCCTCTCATCAAAAACATGCGTTATACACTATAATGAGGATATACAAGGTTTTTTTCAAGCTTGGTATTTTAAAATAGATTGAAAGTATGTCAATATACTACTTGCAGTCTATTTTATCTCAGTTACTTCAACTGAGTTAGGGTACCAGATTGGTACCCAGCTGAGTTAGTATACTGTTAAATGGGTGAGATAACCTACCTCATTACTATTATGTTCCAACTTTTTTACCAATGTTTTATATGTGTCATTTTCTTCGTCCAATGCTTTGAGTTCCCTACAATATGGGAGAACCACAAACACATCAACATACATGCATGCAACAAGCAAAATTACAAGGCTTCATTCTGTTAAAATGTTATTGACTACAGTTTCATTTAATGATTGTCTTTGTTATTTAACAGTTACTTTGATAAATGATGTGTGCATTTTACCAAATAATAAACAGAAAGCTTACACAAATAACTGAATTATGCATTGATTTTTATCTTTTAAATTGAAACAAGCAGTTTACAATTACGCTTAAGAAAATATGTAGAGAACAAAATATATCTGAACAATTAACACATAAAATAGCCACATTGTGTAGCAATATCAGATAATGTTAGCAAATAGTGAGATCATAAGCTATGAAGGGACAGAAGTGGATGTCAAAGGATGGATTCAGTTATGGATTAGTGTGCTTAAGTATTCATGTAAGTGTCAAGGAAGACACTATGGTTGCAGCACTGTTGTTTTTTTGTGTCATCACATTCTGGGTAGCTCAAATTATATTGTAGAATTGCATGAAAAAATGTAAGTTTATCATTGCCTTTACGCATAGTAGTTATTTTCAACTTAGCATGTACTACTGGTATTTAAGGACAGTGACTTAATTTTGAGCTGAGGTGATGATAGAAAATTTACAGTAATTGTCTAAAATAATCACATGACAATAAACCACTACTTTTATAGATTGTTTAAATATTTAGCATCACTGTTATGCCATCAAGAGCTAACAGATGATCAGTTAAACTAGCTACTCTGTCCTGGTATTCTGGAATGTTAAACCAGTACTCAAGCACACCCAGTAATGATAACTTTCCCACTTGAACCAGCGAATAAGAATGAAATGCAGTATATCAATCATATTGAGACTTTGTCCGGGCAGGGATTTCAACTCCCAACCCCTGGATCGAGGTAACCAGGCCCAGGCTACAGTAACCGGGCCCAGCCTACAGATATATTTAAATCAGCATATTTGAAAACAGAATCCATAAAAATCAATGCGATAAAAGGGGAGGGGGTGATGGTTTTTCATGTTAATACAATCTAATCAAACTTTTCACAATAAACAGGAAAATAAAATTCTAACTACATGTCAAAAATTACAAAATGGCAACGTCATTGACCTGGCAGAACTCATTACTATTTTATTGTTTTATATAGTTTTTTGTTGTTTTTTAAACACATGTTGTGCTTGAAAGTTTATGAATATTTAACTGGTGATGCAAATATTTATTTAATTAAAACTCAATTACTGATACATTAAATAATGCATCATATTACATACAGCAAAAAAATATGTAAAAGTTGCAGCAAACAGAAGGTCAATGATAAAACAGTTCTGCCATTTTGTATGACATAACAAAGTAAAGTAAAAAATAAAGAACATTAAAGAGAAGCAAAGCAAGCAAGCTACCAAGAAGCAAAATTCATTCAAACTGCACTTCACTTTATCTTGTTAACTCAAGAAAGAAACATAACTCAACAGCAGAAACATTGTACAGGAGACTTGTGTAAGTATTAATGCAGTTATTTTGTTTGAATAATAAGTGTCATTTTTATGCAATCGAAGGTTAACAGATGATCAGTTAGCCTACCTGAGTACCATAACCACTCTTTCCTGGGATCCTGGAAGGTAAACCAGTACTCGAGCACACCCATCTGAACAAATCGCTGATTACTTTCCCACTTGAATCAGCAGTGAGAGAGTAAGATTATGAGATTCACTGTCATGTCTCAATCATTATGCAGACTGTGATCCAGCAGGGATTCAAACTCATGACCCTTGGATTGATAGTCAGACATGCTACTGACTGGGCTAATTGGGCCAAGACTAATCCATTTATACAGTAGTGCTTTTCACCAATAAAACTCTTTCTATTAAAGCATGTCTGTGATATCATTTAACCATATCACAAAAGTTGGATTACAGCAGCTATTTAATAATTGAGTCGAACAAAAAAATGAGCCTTTACTTTAGTCTGGAATGGTCTACTGGAGTAGTTGCAGGGCATCACAGGTATACATGTACAGACATTACAGAAATTTAACATTCACAAGCTGTTTTTTAAAGTAACAAAATGAAATGCAATTTAGCCAAGATCAGGAAATTATAGAACAGGTAACTAGCCAAACATGCATTCATGTGTATAAATTGTACAGTACAGAGAACCTGAAAAGAAACAACATGGTAACATTTAACCAATTCAAAATACCATCTCTCATCAGGTTGTAACTGCATGTTTAAACTCCCTCCCCATCTCTCTCTGTGTTTCAATTTAGTTATACAATATTTCAACTTTATAACCTGGTTAACATGTTAAAAAAAAGTGTAAGTATTGTGAAATTTATTATTATAGAAATTAAAATGCCCAAATATTTTAAATTAAAACATCCACAAGCTATTTCAAAATATTTTTTCCCCTACGTAAACATAAAATAATTTGACCCCTAACTATGGAATGTATATCTAACACAGTCATGTAAGGATTATATAACAATTTTTGGTAAGTCAATGTTTTAAAAATCTCAATCTCTTAAGAAAATAAACTGAATTATTAAAGATTGACCTCATTCAATTTGTTTGCCCATGTCAATAATGAAGATGGTATTTTGTAAAACAAAGCAACCCATCTGCCCTAGGTACATACACATTATAGTCTGCTACCCATCAACCCCAGGAATATACATATAGTCTGCAAGTCACTGAAATGCAGTATTTGGTTAGGCTTCCAGACACAAGATAAGATGAAATACAAATGATATAAATGATCAGAAATCATTGACATACTATAAAAATAGTTGTGTCAACATACCAAGGTGACATGGTTAGTGTACCAATCCAAATGAAATCACCAGTATATATTACATATATCATAAAGCTTGTGTTGTTTGACTAAAAATCTGCTTAGGTTCTGACGACATACATTGTACCTATTACTAAATGGAGAATACTTATAATTGTGTGTGGAATGCACATTTATTTTGAATGTTGAATACACTTATAATTATAATTATGTGTTAATCACATACTTATCACAGAATGCTTATAATTATGTGTAGAAGACATACTAGAACACATACATTGTACTCATCACAGAATGTAGAATACACTTATAATTTTGTGTAGAATGCACATTCATTTCTGAATAAAGAATACACTTATAATTGTGTGTGGAATGCACATTTATCACTGAATGCAGAACAGAAGACTGACTTAAATTGATAACCTCAGAACATTGTTCAATCACTGAATATAAATTAACTGTGATATAAATTATATATACTGGTCAAACCTTTACCCGTTAAATGAGCATATTTGTAGTATAACAGATGTAAAAAGAAAGCTTGTAAGTGAGCTACTGTACAAAATACAATGTAAACTATAGGCAAGGACTTTCTTTTTTTATTGATCATCATTTTCCTAATTTCTATTATTCTTTTTTACTATTATTAAAAATATGTTAACATGGCAAAAAAATAATCATAAATCATGAAATTGCATTTATTTTTTCCCCAGGACCCACTACACAAAAATAGACTAAGCAGTTCCGTTGCATGTTCTTTGATAGGTTTTCCATTTTTTAAATTCTACCAATCTAACATTGACAGTATGACACTTTTAAACTCACAACTCAGTAATACTGCTAAAACTTAGAACAACAAAATGTAGCTGAAAATTAGTTTATTATTTTCTTCCTGATAAAAAGTTACCTTGCCTATTCTTTCAATATATTTTTATTATACATTGTGCTTTGTTCTTACCAAAAAGGTGCAGAAGAGAGTGAGAAAGAATACAAGGGAGTATTGTAGCCACATCACAACCATGATCTACTCATCACTACCATGGTAATGGTGTTGCTAGGAACATGTTACCACAGCAACCGAGTTACTGGCCACTACAAGTTACCTCAAGTTTTTTTCATATTTTTCTTCAAGTCTATCAATATTGCTCTCTGCAACCCGTAATTTGCGATCTGCCTGTAGGCATAAAATTGAAAAATCCACGTTTTTATTGTTCTTTTATACATTCCCCTTCCCTCAAATTTTATATCCATATCCTATTTTTATGAATTGTTGCATAATGCCATGGTATACTGATTGTTTATATTTTTTTGTAATATACAATAACCCGACTGAAATTGCATGGTTAATAGTGACAATTGAGCACTGTGCGACCAACTGTCTCTTCAGAAAATAAAATATTCGTGACTTTTACGAAAAAAATATTTGTATTGCTTGATGCATAATAATTGCATTTTATGTTTGTCTGTTTATTTAATATAAGAAATCCCCATTCACCCAAACTGTTTTTGCGTATACCATTCATTAAGCAACATTCAAAAGATATTGGATACCGAGGTTGAAGGACTATATCCTGTACAATGTCAACATCAAGTGAGGTAAAATTCAGCTGCGCCCAGCACACATCTCTTCCAGTAACATATTTCATGTATCAAAACATTGCATAATTTGCTGCAGTAACATTCCACTTATGTTCTAAAACTGAAATCAGCTCTGGCACCAGCAGGGATATGACCCAAGTTATACCCAAAGCAACATTGTATTGATGAATGTTCCATATCACATGCCTGCTGCTCACATCTGAATTTTACACACAACAGTCATAATAAGCTCAATACCAATTTGACTTTTTCACATTCGACAGAAATGGCTGATAAATAGAATAACGATTTCAAAGTATTTTTTAAAATAATTTTAGTATGTCACTGTTGTGAACAGAGGTCAAAAGACTTCTAAGAATGTTTAAAATTACGGGCTACCAAAGATCCACATGGAATGTCAGAATCAGAAAGAATCTGTCT